>JAJJWW010018379.1:0-11671 GCA_023531295.1 Papaver armeniacum
ATCGTGTGTCAATCCGTCAAAAATAATTTCACTTTCTTACGCACTAAATTTAAATGAAGCACAAGGTAAGGAAGAGTTCGTATCCACAGAGAGGCAATTGTTGTTAAGTAATTTTCAGTTTCTAAAGTAACCCAATGATGCGTGTCGTAGGTGCAATCAAATTAATTAATACTTTACTACCTAATTAACAAGTAATATAGGGTAGTCAAGGTCGATCCCACGAGGAGCACGAGATTCTAGTTGTAAAAATTGTCACGAAAGGGGGGTGTAAAAAGCAAAAGAAAATAAACAAAGCAATTAAAAGATAAAGTTGAAAGCAATAAGAGAGACAAGATCAAGGAATCCTTCTTCGTTACGAAACAATGAATCAAGTTATGTTCTTTTCTACTTGTTATTAGTCACAGATTATCACCAACCGTAGGTAAAGCAGCTAGCTCAGTGCTAAACCCCTAAATCCCTTGTATCACCGGACACGAAGTTCTCGACTACCTTGATTCTAATCACCAAGCCACCTAGAATTAGCTCAACCTAGATGTAACTTGGCTCATGCATTAAGTTTTGTGAATTTCTTAGGTTGATATTAGTAGTTAGACTCTTAGCTCAAGGTCCACTTGCTAACGTTGTTTCTACACACAATTGCTCCACGGAATCCCTCCGCAAGGCCTCGTGTTTGCTACTTATGTAAAGAGTCAAGAAACGATTACTTATCTCCTAACTTTCACTAGCTTTAGATCAAATTAACAAATCAATTTAGCGTGCACTCCAAACAATCTATCAATCAATCATGAATGTCTTTAAGATCACTCCTATTAGTAAAAACAAACGATAATTATGTGAAAAACTTCAAAATAGAATTTGAAAACAAAAACTTAAATCATATGTTAAGAACTAGGAATTCATCCTCAATCAATAAATTAACTACTCATGTTAAAGAGTTCACACAAAGAATAAGAAAAGAAAAGAATTGTGTGTGTAGAGATGTGTGTAGAAGTTGTAGAAAACTTCTCTATTTATAGGCTTCAATATTCTCCAAATCTTCTAAGGAGTAGAATCCTTTTCCTTTTGCAATTCAATTTCCAATTCCAAGCTTTTCTCAACTCTTCCACCTTCTCTTTCCAAATTTGAGTCCAATTCTCCATCCAATTCCAAGCCCAAGTCTTCACACCCATGAGAGAAGTCCATAGAAAATTTCGAATTTTTGCTCGGAAAACTGGGATTGTGGCCGGAATTTGGCCGGAAAACGTCACCGCCGGCCACCTGGAAATTTCTCCGTCGAGAGAATATTCGACGGAATATTCCGTCAGTCCTCCGTTAGGACTAACGGTCAAAGTGGTCAACCTTAACGGTCAGTCGTCAGTCACCAACCGGTCAAGTCGAGAGGAGTCGACTCGAGTTAGCTTCTTACTCGGTCTTACTCGGCCGAGTTGCAGTGTAAGGATCGGTTCAACGAGTCACCTGGTCGACTCGTCGAGAAGCATAAAATTCAACAGAGTTTACTCTTTTTGTTGAGCTTTTCTCAGCCGATTTCAGCCGATTTTCTTGGGTCTTCTCCGTAATGATCCTAGCATACATCTAAGCAATACATTCAAAGATATCATCTTGATTCCTCTCTTCAAATCGATCCACAATCCCATCTCCCGAGTCTTGAAATTCATCCTCATTTCTTCACAGAACCCATCTCTCCGTCAATGACTTACTCTCGATCTCTTCATCTTAACAATCATGCGCCCGATCTCCTTTCGAGTTTAAATTGCACCAACAAATGCCATCGAACTTCCCAGTATAACGTTCATCCCCAATTCAAACGGCAACAGATTCCATTCTTCCCTGAGCCATCTCTATCTCAGTTCTTCATCTGTTGATAAAGAAGATACAAACCCATCTTTCTCCATCGATTTCTCTGACCAACCGCAGCATCATACCCATCATCTGAGCTTCTCTGAATTAATTGCAGCATCGATTCTCAGCTCGACCTCATACTCATCTCATTTGATCTCTAATCGATCCACCAGCATTCATCGGTCTCGGCCTTTCTTCTCTCGGTTCTCAACAGCAGCAGCCGCTGTTCTTCTCCCTCGATCTCTCGATTTGACGGAAATCCTTCACAAGCTTCCTCTCGATTTCACTCAGCAGCAGTCGCTGCTTTTCTCCCTTTTCTTCTCAGTTTCAGAGGATTGAAATGAATGAGAGATTGGAAAACTTCTCTCGATTAGGGTAGGATACGAAAGCTGGGGCGGGTTTGGTTTCGGGTTTGGATCCGGGTACGGTTAGGACCGACCCAGTTGGATGCTACCCAACATAACCATCCTCTGGATAAGGGCTACCCAATGTTAATAACACCCACTGCTGAGTGATAAGGGGTACCCTGAATGAGAGCCCCTTAACCACTACTGGGCTCCGGATAGTGTTCGCCCGTTAAATGACCTTTTTGCCCTTTTGACTTAAATTGGGTGATTTCTTCTTCTTTTCCTCCGTGTGACTCCAAAGTAGCTATAAAACTCAAAACAAGCGTAAAATACATAATTTACAAGAAAAATAGCAAAGAAAGCATAAACTACTAGATAGTAAATTAGGTGTATTATACACCTATCAAATTCCCCCACACTTAGACTTTGCTAGTCCTCGAGCAAATCAAACTAAAAACTCACAACTTCAAAGCGCTCAAGCGTCACAAGCATCCAAAGAGTTATGAGGACATAGAGTTTCTGCATTCTAGTAATAAGAAGTTAGAAATACTAAAGAACATATTCTCGTTCTTAATTGTTGAGTGAGAAATAACCACACCATAATGAGAGAACGCGTGTTTGAGAAACGATCAATAAGCATTTCGCCTCGACTTCTGCCTCACCAAAATGGATTTTATGATAATTGCACTCAAAAAGACGGCTTTTTTATGGTTCTCACATGTGTGCAGGTAGGAATGAAGAGAGAATTCCTGCAACACGTTGAATGGTGGGAAGGACAACTTCCGAAATATTTTAAAAACCCACATCTTTTAATATTTTGAAAACCATTTTTCGACGATCTCTAAGAAAGGAAATCAACCATTATTATTGAGGATGAGATTACTTACTTACCTTCACATCCGATCGCCAATTATGATAACACCACTCTCACGGCATCCAATAGAAACGTCTTCCGCTTCTCGTCTTTAACTTCTTGGTCTTCGTCTTCGGTTTCAACTATTGATGATAAACCCTCGAATTTCATAAATCCTTGACAATTTGTAACTCTTTTTACCTTAAAATCCTTGTCGCTTGAAACTTCCTTATAAATTTTCCTTTCCCACGGCTTATTAATAAAACAAATATTTCTCTTGTTTTTTTCTCTTTTTTTTTTTTTTTTTTTTTTTTAAACAAGAGAAATTAAATACAAAAATAAACCATAGCCGTGGGAGAAGTATTTTACCACTTGATTCTTCACAACTTGTATCGTCTTGAAATCATAAACTTCAAAAATTCTCACCTTTTGATTTTCTTCGCTTTCATGAATAAGTCTTCATACTTGGATATAAAATTACCTCATTATATTGTAAGTCTTCAACATATATGTAAAAATCCGCTCTTTGTATGTTGCTTTACTTGTATTTGAAATTTGCTCTTTTTCTCGTTCCGTTGCTTGTAAACCTTAAACTTTTCCAACTTTCCTTGTAGATTTTGATGTCGCTCCTTGTTGATGATGAGAGTGTTTCTATGGATCCGTTGTTGTCGAGAGAGAAAATGGTGCTAACTGCAAATCGAACTACAAGAAGGAAGCTTTCATCCATGGACGTCACCCTCATGATTGACAAAATTAGCACTCAAGAGATCAAAGAGTAGTGCTTCTATTGGTGGGAGGTTGGGTAGCTCACCATTCTACCCTAATTAACTTACGGTGACACACACTCAAAAGAAGCTCTTTAGTAGATGGAAGATTTCTGGTCGGTGCCTCTCATGATATGAATACGGGTAGTCTCCACTAATGATTGATCAAAGCAACTCTAATAACGCACTTCTCCTCGCACCAAATTCGCATCACCGGCATGATTAAATCCATTATTTAACACTCTAACAAACAAGAAATCCGAATGTAGTTCTCTAACATTTCCAAGTTCAATTATGTCGGTCAAAATCTCTATGTAAACATACCTAGAAATATGCTAGGGACTCTAAAATCTTTAAAAGTTGGAATTTTTAAGTAAAACTTTTTTTTTTTTTTTTTTTAAATTTTTTCATTTTTTTTTTTTTTTTTAAAAACATGCTTAACCACTCCCCCACACTTAAACCTTACATTGTCCTCAATGTAATTGAATCCTCCTAGTAAAGTCAAGGTGGGAAATTTTAACATGATAAGAAACAAGAAAAAGAAATAACAAAAAGCAAAAAGATAAGAAATACAAAACCGATGGGTTGCCTCCCATTAAGCGCTTGTTTTAAAGTCGACGACCCGACTTGGCTCTTGTAAGATTCATTCCCCATATACTAAAAATCGGAAAATTTGAGGATCCACCCATAATACCTGTTTTGAAAACAATAACTCCATACAAATATTAGCACAAGAAAATAATATTGAAATTATATT
Organism: Papaver armeniacum; assembly: GCA_023531295.1. Lineage (NCBI taxonomy): Eukaryota > Viridiplantae > Streptophyta > Magnoliopsida > Ranunculales > Papaveraceae > Papaver > Papaver armeniacum. Next base: position 4,561 of record JAJJWW010018379.1, read on the forward strand.
TCGATTGAAATTTCCCCACACTTATTCTCGTCCACACTCGGAAGTGTATAAAGAACATAGAATTTGGGAATGTCCATGTATTCCTCTTGGCAAACCTGCATAGTGTTAGAATCAAGTGTTTCCAATGGTGGATATTTAGAAACAAAATCATCCAAAAATACTTTCGAAGCACATACATTCAAACCAATAAGAGGTAAAGGAGAAGAATCAATAGGCAAAGGGTCAGACAAACCTTGCACAATCTCTTGTATTATAGAATCCTTGTCATCCTTAAAAAATTCAAGTGAATTACTTACCTCTTGTATATCGTGGTCCTCTATTAAACCTTGCAACCATTCTTCGTCGTTTTCTACCTTAACCAAAGTCTCGGCATCATTAAAATCATTCGCAAGTTCAATTGGGTCTTCCACAAAATCAATGAATGTGGTTTCATCCTCTAGTATCATCTCTTCAACATTCTCATCATCGGAATCGGGCCATTCACTAAAATGATTCTCATCGGTATAGATTGTAAGATCTTCATGTGCGGGTGTTACACCGTTTACAACAATAGGTAAGTCACACCCAATCTCCTCCTTTTGAATAGGTGAAGGATCGTTATTATGATCCGGAGTTGGAATAACTTCCTCATTGTCGGAACACTCATACACTTCCGCGGACTCCCATCTTTCCCTAAGAAATTTTTGCCAAGCAATAAATGCATCTTCCTCAAGCTCGTCCTTTTGAATAGGTGCTTGATCATTATTAAGATCAAGGCTTGAGTAATCTACACTAGCGTCATCAAAAGTTTCCAAAGGTTGGTCCTTTTCAACACAATCATCTGCATTTTCAGACTCACCATAAAAAGAATCTTCATCGGTTTCATAACCTTTATCCCGACGTCGTTTAAGTTCCATATGAATAGTCCTACTAATTTCTCGCGACAAGCTCTTCCGAGTCTCCATCATCTTCCAATTTGTATAATTTCGTGCAAGTTTCCCGACGTTTACACGCTTACCACCGTTGATAGAGTTTCTAGACGGCATCTCCTCTTTTTGGAAAAAGTGAAGGAAAAACACGATGAAGAGGAGTATATTCCAAATTCTCTGTCTGCACATTACTAGAAAACAAATTGTTAGATGCATAACTATCCTTCCATCCGTGTGTTTGTCCACTTACATACCCGTCATAAGGTTGTTGATATGTATGAGAATATCCATAAGGTTCTCGTAGGAAATTTATCATAGCCAAAATATTGGTTTTGATTGTATCCTAAGGATGGTTGGAAGTTGTCATAATGTTGAGGTTGTAAACCGTATTGATTGTTGTAATATGCTTGCTCTTGTCCACCGTACATGGAAAACCGATACCGAAATAAGATTCAAAAACTAAGTTAGATACGGTATAGAATCTAACAAAGCAAGAATAAAGCAAAAAGAAAAATAAAAACAACTAAAATCATCCATTGCTCCCCCTAGCGGCGGCGCCAAAATTTGATGCGTGTCGTAGGTGCAATCAAATTATTAATACTTTACTACCTAATTAACAAGTAATATAGGGTAGTCAAGGTCGATCCCACGAGGAGCACGAGATTCTAGTTGTAAAAATTGTCACGAAAGGGGGGGGTGTAAAAAGCAAAAGAAAATAAACAAAGCAATTAAAAGATAAAGTTGAAAGCAATAAGAGAGACAAGATCAAGGAATCCTTCTTCGTTACGAAATAATGAATCAAGTTATGTTCTTTTCTACTTGTTATTAGTCACAGATTATCACCAACCGTAGGTAAAGCAGCCTAGCTCTGCTAAAACCCTAAATCCCTTGTATCACCGGACACGGAAGTTCTCGACTACCGGATTCTAATCACCAAGCCACCTAGAATTAGCTCAACCTAGATGTAACTTGGCTCATGCATTAAGTTTTGTGAATTTCTTAGGTTGATATTAGTAGTTAGACTCTTAGCTCAAGGTCCACTTGCTAACGTTGTTTCTACACACAATTGCTCCACGGAATCCCTCCGCAAGGTCTCGTGTTTGCTACTTATGTAAAGAGTCAAGAAACGATTACTTATCTCCTAACTTTCACTAGCTTTAGATCAAATTAACAAATCAATTTAGCGTGCACTCCAAACAATCTATCAATCAATCATGAATGTCTTTAAGATCACTCCTATTAGTAAAAACAAACGATAATTATGTGAAAAACTTCAAAATAGAATTTGAAAACAAAAACTTAAATCATATGTTAAGAACTAGAATTCATCCTCAATCAATAAATTAACTACTCATGTTAAAGAGTTCACACAAAGAATAAGAAAAGAAAAGAATTGTGTGTGTAGAGATGTGTGTAGAAGTTGTAGAAAACTTCTCTATTTATAGGCTTCAATATTCTCCAAATCTTCTAAGGAGTAGAATCCTTTTCCTTTTGCAATTCAATTTCCAATTCCAAGCTTTTCTCAACTCTTCCACCTTCTCTTTCCAAATTTGAGTCCAATTCTCCATCCAATTCCAAGCCCAAGTCTTCACACCCATGAGAGAAGTCCATAGAAAATTCTGGAATTTTTGCTCGCCGTAAAAACTGGGATTGTGGCCGGAATTTGGCCGGAAAACGTCACCGCCGGCCACCTGGAAATTTCTCCGTTGAGAGAATATTCGACGGAATATTCCGTCAGTCCTCCGTTAGGACTAACGGTCAAAGTGGTCAACCTTAACGGTCAGTCGTCAGTCAACCGGGTCAAGTCGAGAGGAGTCGACTCGAGTTAGCTTCTTACTCGGTCTTACTCACCGAGTTGCGGTGTAAGGATCGGTTCAACGAGTCACCGGGTCGACTCGTCCGAGTAGAAAATTCAACGAGTTTACTCGTTTGTTGAGCTTTTCTCGAGGCCGATTTGTGCCGTTTTCTTGGGTCTTCTCCGTAATGAGATCCTAGCATACATCTAAGCAATACATTCAGCATATCATCTTGATTCCTCTCTTCAAATCGATCCACAATCCCATCTCCTGAGTCTTGAAATTCATCCTCATTTCTTCACAGAACCCATCTCTGTCAACAGCTTACTCTCGATCTCTTCATCTTAACAATCAACAGCGCCCGATCTCCTTTCTGAGTTTAAATTGCACCAACAGCTGCTACTGAACTTCCCCAGTATAACGTTCATCCCCAATTCAAACGGCAACAGATTCCATTCTTCCCTGAGCCATCTCCATCTCAGTTCTTCATCTGTTGATAAAGCAGATACAAACCCATCTTTCTCCATCGATTTCTCTGACCAACCGCAGCATCATACCCATCATCTGAGCTTCTCTGAATTAATTGCAGCATCGATTCTCAGCTCGACCTCATACTCATCTCATTTGATCTCTAATCGATCCACCAGCATTCATCGGTCTCGGCCTTTCTTCTCTCGGTTCTCAACAACGAAGAATTTCACTGTTCTTCTCCCTCGATCTCTCGATTTGACGGAAATCCTTCACAAGCTTCCTCTCGATTTCACTCAAAGTTAGCCGTTTTTCTCCCTTTTCTTCTCGGTTCAGAGGATTGAAATGAATGAGAGATTGGAAAACTTCTCTCGATTAGGGTAGGATACGAAAGCTGGGGCGGGTTTGGTTTCGGGTTTGGATCCGGGTACGGTTAGGACCGACCCAGTTGGATGCTACCCAACATAACCATCCTCTGGATAAGGGCTACCCAATGTTAATAACACCCACTGCTGAGTGATAAGGGGTACCCTGAATGAGAGCCCCTTAACCACTACTGGGCTCCGGATAGTGTTCGCCCGTTAAATGACCTTTTTGCCCTTTTGACTTAAATTGGGTGATTTCTTCTTCTTTTCCTCCGTGTGACTCCAAAGTAGCTATAAAACTCAAAACAAGCGTAAAATACATAATTTACAAGAAAAATAGCAAAGAAAGCATAAACTACTAGATAGTAAATTAGGTGTATTCTACACCTATCACCCAAGGTATGTTTGTTGTGTTTAAGAAAATAAAAGTAATTGAAGGCAAAGTAAGTAATTTGAGAAATCAATAAGGAGAAGATATTGGTCAAGGGATAGTATCATTCACAAACATGTATTTTCATCAATGATTAGAATTGGTATTTTAATCTCGTATTTATTAAAAGTCCCTCGGATATCTTGATCGCAAGTATAACCCGTTAATTCCCCGTTTTCATCACAACCACATTAAAAGATGCATATGTGAATTCTTCGTCGAAAAGCAACCTAAAGTGTAAAAGCACAATTAAGTTTAACTCCCTAAGAGCATTAAGTTTTATGGAATAAGACTCATCAATGCAAACGAATGTGTAAAAGCACTAGACGTTTTAACAAAAGTTATGATTCACTTATGACTAATAGGATGTATCACTACAAGCACTAACCACAATTATGCTACTTAGAATCAGGGATAAACAACTTTTTCGTATTGAAAACCCTAATATAGCTCTAGAGATGAACACAAATCGGATTGATTCCGGACTCAACCTAACAAGTTTCAAATCTTATAACACTATTAATTGTGAATCACAAACAATAATTATCGAGACAAAACTAATTCATTGAATCAAAAGCATGTTGAGAAATCAACTTTTATCCCATAACCAATAAGATGTTTAGCTACTCATAGCTATGGAGTTCATCATCATCAATATTCAATAATAAAACAAGGAAGAAGAAGAACAAAACCAAACCCTAGAAGCGTAAACAAAAGTGGCTCTCCAAAAATTCCAAGTAAAAGATATGATATCATGTGTTGTAGAAAACCTCCCTTTTATAGCTTTTCTCCAATTTCTAAAATTAGGTCTAGTCTTCAAAGTCCATTAGGTGAGAATCCACCAAGCCCATAAGAGTGAGACACCCGTGTAGAAAATACGCCTAAAAACGGTCGACGGAAGTTCGGGATTGTGGCCGGAAATCGGCCGGAAAGTCGCCGGAAAGCGACTTCGGTGACCGGCAAAGTCCGCCTCGCCACCGGTCAACGGGTTCGGACGGCGGTCAAGTCGGTCGGTCAACGGGCTAACTCACTGAGTCAAGTCGGGTCATCAGGTGAGTTAGGATTGAGAGTCGATCCGAGTCATTTGTGAATAAAAGCTAATGGCCGACTTGGTTCCGGCCTTCCGAGCCATTGCACGGTTCGCTCGTGATGCACCATCCTTGTGCTTCACTAAATACCTACTCAGCCATGATGGCTACTCTTCCTCACCGCATCTTCATCCCCTCAAAGGCCATCACCTCGTAAGATACAACCAAACACCATCATTGTCTTGCAAGCCCTGCCACTAATGCACCAGCCAATACCACCAGCCTGCCATGACCTGCACTAGTTAACGCCATCATCCCTGCCATGCTACTGCCACAAATTCACAACTCAGTTCCATCTCCCCTTTAATCTCAATTGCTTTACTGCTACATTCACCCAACCGCAATCGTTAATAAGCCTCAAAGCACCAGTGCCATACAATTCAGTCTTTAGCATTCTTGGCTTCAGTTTCGCAAAGACTTAACCTGCACACACAGCTCCACAATTTCATGACATTTCAACCACCTGCGCATACAAACTCCGTGACATCACTATAATCATCTCAGTCTCCACAACTGCATTTTATCCACCAACAGCCTCAGATATTGGCTGTGACTGCAATATAGCAACAACAACCAAGCTGCTCCATCTCAAACTACAGCCATTGCTTGCTTTGTGAATTACCATCTGTTCTTCTTGCTGCCCTCATTCTTCCCTGTATTGCAAAGCATCCAAAAGAATAAACACAGCCCATGGTTTCTGTTATTGTTCAACATCACTAGCAACTCAGACCCATACTTCCACCCCCACCATCAATGTGTGCCTCCGCACCGCAGCCTCATCACAAGCACCACAATTGCAAGCCGCTTTCTTGTGCTCAACCCGCAGCTTAAACCGCATTATCTTCTCTTCGCTCTTGCTTTCACAACCGAGTACTACACTACACACTCCAGCCCTCTCTTCCCCGTAATCAACACAATCTCTCATTAACAAAGACATACACCCGCTTGACTTCACTGAATTCCATATGAACCCTGACCTGAACTCCTTCTCCATCAGTTTGCAACCAATTTACCCCTTCACTTGTTCTAACTCAACTTGCTGCCATTTATATCCAAAACCAGCTCCACCAGTACCCATCAGAACAACACATAATCAACTCCATCGGCTCAGATTCAAATTAACCCTTACTATTGAACCCTAAATTCAATTTGTCACAGACCCTGTCATAAATTCATCTCTGGGATATATAAATCATCAAATTCTTCACCACGAGCTCGCCAATTCAGGTCAAACCCAGCCTTTGTATTTCAGAAATCAAACATTTGCTCCTCCCAATTCATCACTGAAACCCTCACTTCACAGATTCGAACCATCAATCTCTTCATCCTGCTTCAGATTCAAATCAACCCTGACTTGGGTTTCTCCTTCACTGCAACATCAAAATCCTTTGAATTCCATCGAATCCAACACAGACCCATAAATATCAACAGCCACAGAACTCTTCTTCTTCCTCTGGTTCTCAATAAAACCCACAGCAAAAACCCATTTCTGATTTTCAGCTGAAACTTCAAACCCTAACTTTAATTCATCAACCAGCTTCAATTTCAGTACCAATAGCTCTCTATCTCCATTTCCTCTGCCAGCCGATGCTCTTGATATTTCTCTGATCTATTGAAGAACAATAAGACCTTCACTTCTTCTCGAAATCAGTAGCAGCAGCCACTGCTATTTTCTTTCTCAGATGCAAAATGAAATTTGGGGAAGAAAACGAGTTCCTTCAAGCTGATAAGGCTGCCTGTACGGCCGTTATTAAGGCACCCCGGATAATGGATATGGGCCACCAATAAATCTCTTTGTATTGTCAGTCCTGGGAACCGATGTTTAATTGCTAACTTTGCTTACAACCTTCTCATACGGACCCGGAATGGCCGTTCTTTTCTTTCGCCGATAGCTTCGCCTTTTGCTCCAATTGGGATGATTTCCGCTTCTTCTCCTCCGTGCGACTCCAGCAGTACCTAATAACTCAAAAACACGCGTAAAGTACATAATTCACAAGAAAAATAGCAAAGAAAGCATAAACTCTATATAGTAAATACGGTGTATTCTACACCTATC
>JAJJWW010018380.1:0-219319 GCA_023531295.1 Papaver armeniacum
AATTAATAAAGTTGATTCTAGCCCAAAAGGTGTAGGTTTGATTGTTTTCACAGCCCAGATGATTGGGCTCAGCTGTTAAGGGTTCGGCCCAGGTGATTTGGGTTCAGTTTGGTTTAGTTTGGGTATGTGGGCTCTGATTGGTTGACCGGCCCAGGTTCTGAAGGCCAGGCTATATGGGATGAAGGTTGGCAGAACAGCCGAGTTTATGGGTTCAGTCAGCCCAACTTTGGGTGGGTTTCAGTTGAGAAAGGTTTTTATGGTCAGGCAAACACAGAGGTGGCAAACTCAGTTTGGACACAAAGAAAGCAAATGCACTGGCAAATTCTTAAACACAACTTGGCTAGTTTTCCCAACACAGCTTAGACACAAGATCAAGTTAGGTGGTCACAACATTATTGTGAGTTCAAAAGACAGAGCAATGCAGGTTTAAGTGCAACAGCTTAGAGCAAAGAAAAACACCACTTGGGTAAGGTGCACTGAGCAACTAATGCACAGATTCTCAAAAAGAAAACACAGCACAACTTGTGCACTGAAAATCAACAGAAATTGTGTGACGTGCACAGGGGAATGGTTGTGCTCACTCGGGGTGAAGCATGTGCAGTTGTGTATTTGAAAGATAACTAATCGCTATCACTACTCTTGCTATTTACCAACTCATTTACAAACCACAAGATCACACAAATGATGCTATCACAGATAATGTCAATCGGGTCATTGACCTCGCTTGTTAGAGATCAAATACACAGGAATGCACAGAGATATCAAGCGAGTTATAAAAATTCACAAAGATGCTCAAAGTTGCAACAACCTTATTCAATTGTCTCGTAGTCTTATCATGCAATTATCACCAGCCTGGTTTGTGCTCAAACTCTCACCTTGGGCTGGAGTTGAACTCAGTCACAAAGGTGCACGTAAAAAGATGCTTCAAGAACTTTCGCTTATGCACGCCTCATGGGAACAAAGTTCATTAATGCTCGTGTCACACAACACAACTTGTTTGTCGTGCAAGGATAGCTTACAGATGCATTTAACAAAGTTAATGTCAAAGTGAAACATGCAAAAGGAGCTCGGGCGGTAAGAGATATGCTCAAAGTTACGCAATTCTTCACAGATGTCGGCTCAATTGCTCAATGGCTCACACTTGGCTCAATCTTGCAGCCTTGGGCTAGCAAGGTTACAAAGACTCACAAGAAAGCAATGACTCAAGGTGAGTTTCAATGGAGACCATTAAACAAGCAAGCATGCTAAATCGCTTATGTAAGCAAGGATAGAAACACATTACCACCAAAGATAAAAACTGGTTTAGGCAATTCCACCCTTTTGTTTTTGTTGTTCCTTGTTCTTCCCTCCTCGGGGTTAGCTCAGTGATGCACGCCTTGTATTGTGAACTCAACAAAGAAGCTTCAGTGCTCAATAATGCTCAATCAAGACAAGAAAGCACTAGTGCTACAATGACTATGAGCAAAAGATGACAGTTAAGGTATAGAGACAATGATGCAAGTCATGCAAGGTTTAAGAATGTATGCTAGAATGGTGATGCAATATACAAATGGGTTTAACGAGTTCAAATAAAGCTAAAAATTACAAATGAAACTAAACTATAAATCAAGATACAGAGTTAGGTTAAGTTATCGGGGAAAATCAAAAGTTTAAGTCGAGATAAAACAAATCAAAGGTGCAAAAGAGCACAGATTGTAAAGCATATCTACAATGGAAGACTGAAAATCAGTTAAAGCAAGTTAAAGATCAACAGGGCACACTACCAAATCCCGCAGAACGGCGCCAAAAACTTGGTAGGTTTACAAAGATGCTTTTCCTACGCCTAATATGCAAGTGCACAGCCTATTGGAGGCGTGGCAAGCACAGTCGATCCCACACAGAAGTGGTGTGTGCTATGAAGCTAATCCAATGCTTACTATTGATTTTCAGTGATAATGTAGCACAAATGGGTTTTTGTCAAACGACTAGTTTGAAATGGTGATCGTGACTCTAAACCTAGGTAATGATAAGCACAATGTGTTGAAACCGAGGATGTTGTGACACTAGGGTGATTAACTCCACCCTCGATCTTATACTAATGCAATATGAATTTTCACTTTGTTCTACCGCTTCTTCCTTGAAGACCTTAATTGGATAAATGATGACCTAATTCACCTTAACTACCCCTAGTATCACCGGTCTTATTACAGCATTAAGGTGATCACAAAGTGATTCATCTCAATAAATCACTACTTTCCTAAACAATAAATACATTAAGAACAACTTGATAATTTACTTGCTTCATATAAAGTCAAAGGGTTTCATTACACCCTAGTTTAATTACTTAGAACATGATGTAAGAGTAAAAACAAAATCAAATTAAAGTTGCAGAATTCAAAACACTAAAACATGTTGTACATCTCTCCTCGTGAGAAACTTCAATTTATACCTTAACAATTATTTCTAACCCTAAAACTCAAATCGAAAGCTTACTCGATAAACCCAATAATCAGAATTGCTTGTTCCCTATGCCAATTTGCCTCTGCAAGCCATGCATCGACTGTGGAGAAAACCCTAGTTCCATCTATCTCCAACTGAGCTTCTAGGGACGAGAGAAGCTGAGAGAGAGAGAGGTCGAGCTAGGGTGGTGGAGAGGGTGGCACATGAGTGGTTGTTGGTGGTCGTGGCAGGAGATGGTGGTGGTGATGGCCGCACAGAGCCGGGTCGGGGAAGAGAGAAGAAGGGGTCTCTGCAAGTGTTGTTCGGGGGAGAAGAAAGAGAAATGGAATGGGAATGGATTTGGTCGATGGTGTAGGGGTATGGGTGTTGTGGTGTTGAGCAAAAAGAAAGGAATGATGATAAGGCTTCACGAGCGTAGGATGTAGCTAAGGGAGATCCGAACTACCGAGGGGGAGTTGGGCTATTTTGGTGTTGAGCTGAGATATCAAGGGTCGATGCGCGTGGAAGCAAAGCGAGCGTTGGATGTGGAAGATAGAAATCTCAACGACTTGGATTGGACGGGCTCGGATCCGGATCGCGGTCAGGTCTAGCTCAAGCCCATGTCTTGTAAATGGGTTGCTCCTTGTTGGGTTGCAACATGCGCGCGCGGCTTTGGCTTTCTGCTCCATAGACGCTGACTCCAGGTTCTTCGCTCTTTTGGCTCCTTAATTTCTCCGAACTTTATTTATTACCTAAAAACACAAAATTAATTAGTACAAATATTTATTCTTAAAAAACAAAGAAAACTCATAATTTGGGATAATATCTGACTTCTGAGCACAAAAGATGAGTAAAATGCCAATAAATAGATGTATAAATATGCAATATTTGGCACTCATCAAATACCCCCAAACCTCGAATTTTACTTGTCCTCAAGTGAAACAAATTAAGAAATCCTAACTATACCCTCGTCGCAGTTTCTCGAATGCATTTAGCGTATGCACTAAGCCTTTAAACCCCTAGGTGTCCCTAGTGACGAGTTGTAGTCTCGTGAGGGTTTACCGTGAGGTGTACCCACAAAACCTTCTCCAACTTCAGAGTGTAAAAGAGTCTCAAGCATCCAAGGAGCTATGAGGACATAGAGTTTCTGCATGCTAGTAACACGAAGTTAGAACTACCAAAGAACGCATTCTCATCATTAAGTGCTGAGCGAGAAGTAACCATACCATATGAAAGAATTCGGATTCGATTGTGATCATAAGCCTCGACTTCTGCCTCACCATTAGGGTTTTATGATAATTGCACTCAAAAAGATCGCTTTTTTTTAGTCTCTCATGTGTGCAGGCAGAATAAAGAGAGAAAATCCCGCACACGTTGTAGGTAAGAAGGATAACCTTCCGAAATAATTTCGGAGACTCCACAAGTGTGGACAAAAAGAATCTTTTCTCGATGATCTCTAAGAAAGGAAATCAACCATTAGCAAGGATGGGAGTACTCACTTACCTTCTCACCCGATCGGCAATTAATATCACTCTCTCATAAGAAACCATAGAAACGTCTTCAATCTTCGGTCTTCGGTCTTCAACTGTTGATGACGAACTTCTGAACTTTACAAAAACTTGACAAACATACATTTTTTTCATGAAATGTATGTTTTTTCATAAAAAAACATACATTTTTTTTTTTTTTTTTTTGTACATGAAATGAAAATAATAATACAACTCAATTTTTTTTTTTTTTTTTTTTTAAACTTGGAATGAAAATAACAATAAAACAATAAGACTCAATTTTTTTTTTTTTTTTTTTTTTTTACACTTGTCTTGATTTCACAAACTTCATTAATTCTCATCCTATTTTTATTTTCTTTTCTTTTGTTGCACGTAAACCGTGGACTATATCAACTTTTCCTTCAAATATTCTGATGATGCTCCGCTTGCTGATGATGATGTGTTTCTATGGGTCTGCTGATTGAGAGAGAGAGAGTGATGCTAACTGCAAATCGGTATTTAGAAGAAGTTTTCATCTTTAAACGTCACCCTCATGATTGACGGAATTAGCACTCAAGAGATCAAAAGTAGTGCTGAAAGTGGTGCGAAGTTGGGTAGCTCACCATTCCTACCGGAATTGACGACGGTGACACACACTCTAAAAGCTTTTCTAGAAAGTCACAAAGAGTGAAGGTCGGTACCTCGCTTGATGTAAAATGGGTAGTCTCCACTATGGTTGATCACAATTCTACTACCGAATATCTAAACAAAGACTAAATTCGCCCTCCAGATGGTTAAATCGAACTTTAACGCTCTAATCAACTAAGAAACCCGATTGTGTTCTCCAGTACTTCCAAGTTCTGTTATTTCGGTCAGACTCTCTATGTAAACATAGCTAGAAGCATGCTAGTGACTCTAAAATCTCTAAAAGTTGGAGGTTTTTTATGCAAATTTTTGAGTTTTTCGATTTTTTTTTTTTTTTTTTTAAACATTAAGTAAAACAAAAAGACTAAAAACTCTATATGCAAATCACACCCCCAAACCTAGATCAAACATTGTCCTCAATGTGTCGACAGATACAAAGAATTTAAGCAATCACATACCAAGAAAACTATGCTGAGAGGAGAAAAGGGAAGAGATTACCGGATGCAAGAGGGTGTTGCTAAACCATAGAAAGATGAATGCTTTGAAAGCAAACAATCAAGAGCGCAAGACAAAAAGGTTGGTTAGCACACATCAAAAACTATGCAAAAAGAAAAAGAAAAGGGAAAGAGAATGGATTGTTAGTCCATATGTATGTACACAAGTGAACTAGTCTAGTCCACATAGATGGGGTCTTCCAAGTCAACTGCCTCAACTTCTCGGTGGAAGATGCTCCGTAAATGGTTTCAATCTCTCGACCATTGACTTTGAAAATGTTCTTGTTTGTCGGGTTTTCAACTTCTACAGCTCCATGGGGAAAGACTAAGACGTACCAAGAATGGTCCCGACCATCGAGAACGTAGCTTTCCTGGAAACAAATGCAATCTAGTGTTGTACAATAAAACTTTCTGGACTGGGTGAAAGACTTGCGCAGAATGCGCTTGTCGTGAAACACTTTCATCCTATGTTTGTACGTTTTGGCACTATCATATGCATCGTTTCTCAATTCTTCTAACTCATTGAGTTGAAGTTTTCTACGGGTTCCAGCCTTATCAAGATCAAAATTCAACTTTTTCACAGCCCAATATGCACGGTGTTCTAACTCAACAGGTAAATGACATGCTTTCCCGTACACAAGTCTGTAAGGAGACATCCCAATGGGAGTCTTGTATGCAGTTCTATAGGCCCATAAAGCATCATTTAAGCGCAAAGACCAATCTTTCCTAGAAGGATTGACGGTCTTCTCTAGGATATGCTTAATTTCCCTATTAGAAACTTCTACTTGGCCACTGGTTTGAGGATGGTAAGGTGTTGCGACCTTGTGAGTGATTCCATACTTGCGCACTAATGATTCAAAGGGTCTATTGCAAAAATGACTACCTCCATCACTGATTATTGCTCTAGGGGTTCCAAAACGGGAGAAAATGTTCTCCTTAAGAAAAGAAAGAACAACCTTATGATCATTGGTTTTGGATGCAATGGCCTCTACCCACTTAGAGACATAATCGATAGCAACAAGAATGTATAACTTACCTTCAGAGTTCGGAAATGGACCCATGAAATCAATGCCCCAAACATCAAACAGCTCAACAATCAATATGGGTTGTAAGGGCATCATGTTTCTCCTAGATATACTTCATAATTTCTGGCATCGGTCACAAGCAACACAAAAAGCATGACAATCCTTAAACAGTGTTGGCCAATAGAAACCGCTTTGCAAGATCTTTGCAAAGCAGTTTTCTTGGCACTAAAGTGGCCTCCACATGCATGGTCATGACAGAAAGAGATGACGTCCCTTTGTTCTAATTGGGGACACATCTCCTAATGATTTGGTCTTGCAAAGACTTAAACAAATATGGGTCATCCCAAAGGAAATGTTTAACTTCAGCCAAGAATTTAGAACGGTCTTGTTTAGGCCAATGCAAGGGCATTCTACCCGTAGCAAGGTAGTTCACAATATCAAGCAAACCAAGGCATTTCAGACACAAGCATCAATTGCTCATCAGGGAATGATTCCCTAATCAACACAGACTCATCAGAAGATTCAACATTCAACCTAGACAAGTGATCAGCAACAACATTTTCTCGACCCTTTCTTATCTCGAATTTCGAGGTTAAACTCTTGTAGCAAGAGTATCCATCGAATTAGACGAGCCTTAGCATCTTTCTTAGACAAAAGATATCTCAATGCAAAGCATGATCGTAATAAATGATGACCTTAGACCCTATCAAATAAGATCTAAACTTGTCTAATGCAAACACAACAGCTAGCAACTCCTTCTCAAAGAGTGGAATAATTCAATTGAGCATAGTTAAGTGTTTTACTAGCATAGTAGATCACATAAGGGAGTTTGTATACTCGTTGGCCTAAAACAAACCTCCTACAAAGATAGTCGACGCATCACACATAATCTCAAATGGTAATGACCAGTGGGGGGTCCGACTATAGGGGAAGATGTAAGGAGAGCCTTCTTGCTCCCATGCTTCCTTACAAGCATCATCAAAGACAAATGCAACATCTTTTGCAAGAAGATTGCACAAAGGTCGTGAAATTTTACTAAAGTCTTTGATGAATCGGCGGTAAAAACCCGCATGGCCTAGAAATGATCTCGATGTCCCTCACGTAACGAGGTTGAGGCAATTGTTGAATGAGATCTACCTTGGCTTTGTCTACTTCTATGCCTTTTTCCGAGATGATATGCCCTAGAACAATGCCCGAGTTAACCATGGAATGACATTTTTCCCAATTCAAGACCAAATTCTTCTCCTTACACCTAATTAGCACACATGTGAGGTGATGCAAACACTCATCAAATGAAGATCCAAACACAGAAAAATCATCCATAAAAATCTCAAGAAACTTATCTACCATGTCGAAAAAATGCTCATCATGCAACGTTGAAAAGTAGCGGGTGCATTGCACAGCCCAAAAGGCATACGACGATAAGCAAAAGTTCCATAAGGACATGTAAATGTGGTCTTTGTTGGTCTTTGGGTGCTATGTGAATTTGGTTGTAGCTTTAATAGCCATCTAAGAAGCAAGAGTAACTATGTTTGGCTAACCTTTCCAAAGATTTGGTCAATGAAGGGAAGGGGAAAATGGTCTTTCTTGGTTACCGTGTTCGATTTTCTATAATCAATACATACTCGCCACCCAAAGGGTCACACGGGTGGGAATGAGCTCATTCATCTCGTTTTGAACAACAAGTAATGCCAGACTTCTTGGGTACTACCCGAATGGGGCTGACCCACTGGCTATCGGGGACGGGGTAAATGATACCCGCATCAAGCAGCTTTAGATCTCACCCTTGACAACATCTCTCATGTTGGGGTTAAGTCTCCTTTGCATTTCCCTAGATGGTTTAGTGTTCTCTTGAGGTTTATGTGATGCATGCAAATTGTGGGACTTATACCCTTAAGATCGGAGATGGTCCAACCTAAGGCACCTTTATGTTCTTGAAGTACTTCTAAGAGTCTACTTTCCTGTTCTGTGTCTAAATATGATGCAATAATCACAGGTAAAGTATCAGAAGGACCTAAGAAGGCATACTTCAAGGTATCAGGTAATGGTTTCAAATCAAGCTTAGGTGGTTCATCAAGAGGTGGGGAAAGATTTGGTATCGTAGAGTGGAAGTGGTTCCACCGCATTCTCGCCATTTAGCAATATCCATGGGTGGGACCGATTCAAGCAAAGAGTTAATTTCACCAATGTGCTTAGACTCAAAGAGATCTAAGTCAAAGTTATCTAAACAGGCTTGCAAAGGGTCCATTGATAAAATGTCGGGCAAAGAGTCTTGGATCGACTCTCGATCATGTTAATCTCATGCAACCAAGTATCATCACAATCAATGGGTTGTTGACTAGTGTTAAAAACATTCAGCTCTACGGTCATGTTACCAAAGGACAATTTCAACACACCATTACGACAATTGATGATGGCATTGGACGTCGCCAGGAAAGGACGTCCTAAAATCACAGGAATGTGATTACTTGGGTTTTGCACGGGTTGAGTGTCTAAGACAATGAAGTCTACAGGAAAGAAAAATTTATCAACCTTGATTAACACATCTTCGACAATACCACGGGGATTCTCACGGATCCGTCCGCTAGTTGTAGCGTAATGTGTGGGCTTCAGCTCCCAAGGCCCAATTGCACATACACAGTAGTATGGCAATAGATTCACACTGGCTCCTAAGTCTAGTAATGCCTTTTCGACCGTATGGTCACCTATGGTGCATGTAATCGTTGGACTACCTGGGTCTCTAAACTTAGTTGGAATCTTGTTTTGGATTATGGAGCTCACTTGCTCAGTGAGAAAGGCACGCTTATGCACCTGAAGCTTCCGCTTTTGGGTGCATAGGTCCTTTAAAAACTTAGCATAGGTGGGTATTTGTCTAATTGCTTCGAGAAATGGAATGTTTATGTTGACTCTTTTGAACATTTCCAAAATCTCGTTGTATTGGTTACCCCCCTTCTGTTGCACCAATCGTTGTGGGAATAGAGCAACAGGAACATGACTTGGCACAGAACATCAACATCGTAGGACTCTTGGTCTTATCAATGTGCTCGCATTCTTTCTCTACAAAGGGATGTTTTCTTCGTGGTGTTGTGTGTACTGGTGAGTCTGATGGAGACTCGCTTGACGGTGGTACACCTACATGGTTCTCAACAATTCTACCACTACGGAGAGTGGTGATAGCATTTGCCTGACTATGTGAAGTTTCATTGCAGGTAGAGGAGCCTGCTTGAAACACAGTCTTTGGATTTTGTTGGGGTTGACTAGGGAATTTTCCTTTCTCTCTCTCATTCAATGCATCACAGATTTGACCCATTTTAATTTCTAGACTTGTGAAACGTTGGTCGGTAGTTTTGTTGAGTTGTGTGAGATTTTGGGTTAACAGACCGACACAGTCTTCCAAGCTAGGCTTTTTCTCTGCTGTGGTACCGAGGATGTGGTTGTACTGGGGGTTTCTGGGATATGAGTATCCTTGGTTGTTATTTGTTGGTCCCCCTTGTACAGGTCCCTTGGACCAAGAGAAGTTAGGGTGGTTCCTCCACCCTGGGTTGTAGGTTTGAGAATTAGGGTTGTTCTCTTGCCTATGGTACAATGCATTGGCTTGCTCGGCTTTAGACTCTTGAAATGCATGCAAGTCTGGGCAGCTGTCCACTAAGTGGTCAGAACTATGGCATGCGGCACAAGTGGCCATATCAATTTGGTCACGGAGAGTAGGGGCATTAGATTTTACATTCTTTTCCAACTCAAGCACTTCTATTCTCCGGGCCAAAGATGCCATTTTTGCATTTCCCTCAAAGTCGACTCGATTCTATGAACATTTTGTGCAGGGGTAGTCCTTTTCGGTTCACGGATGGACTCCCACTGTTGAGTCTTTTCAGCGACTTCGATTAAGAAAGTCCAAGCATCATCAGCACTTTTGTCAATAAATGCACCATTGCACATTGACTCTACCGTGGTTCGGGTTCTAACATCTAGACCCTCATACAAGATTTGCACAAGTCTCCATTTTTCAAAACCATGATGGGGACATTGGAGTAATAATTCATTGAATCTCTCCAAATATTTTGCTAGAGTTTCGTCTTCTAATTGCACAAAACCATTCAGACTTTGGCGAATTGTCGCCGTCTTATGGTTGGGGAAAAACTTTTTGAAAAACTCTTTTGTGAGGTCATCCCAGGTTCTAATGGATTGTGGTTGTAGGGCATGAAGCCAAGACTTGGCTTTGTCTTTCAGAGAAAAAGAAAACAATCTCAATTTGAGGGACTCCTCTGGCATTTGGTTAAAACGCAAAGTCCCAAAAATGTCCTCAAAGTCTCTCACGTGATGGTAGGGGTTCTCAAAGATTGACCCCTCTAAAAACACGGGTAGCATATGAATGGTGCTTGCTTTCGCTTCAAACCGACCAAAGATCGGCTGGCAGAATGATGCAAGAGGGCTGGCTTGCCCTAGTTGGGTACATGTAGTCCTTGAGACTACGGGGTTGGTTAAGTTCCTCACCCATGGTTTCTGATTCGGATGGGTTTTCTGATGGAATTGGGCTTTCGGTTGAAGAACTGGGTATGCTAACGATTTCGTCCAGGCGGATTCTAACTAGTCGGTTTGTTTGGTCTCTAAAAGACACAATCATAGCCTAGCTAGCGCATCTAGCATGTTAACACACAATCGAGTTCAACACATAAAAGCAAAAACTCAAAAATGACTCACCAATACAAGACTCAAGCCCAAGGATGCCCTTTTGATGTTGTAAGGCCCAGCTGAATAGGTTGATTCTAGCCTAAAAGGTGTAGGTTTGATTGTTTGCACAGCCCAGATGATTGGGCTCAGCTGTTAAGGGTTCGGCCCAGGCGATTTGGGTTCAGTTTGGTTTAGTTTGGGTATGTGGGCTCTGATTGGTTGACCGGCCCAGGTTCTGAAGGCCAAAGCTATATGGGATGAAGGTTGGCGAAACACCCAGCTTTATGGGTTCACCAACCCAACTTTGGGTGGGTTTCATTGAGAAAGGTTTTTATGGTCGAGCAAACACAGAGCAGTGGCAAACTCGGTTTGACACAAGAAAGCAAATGCACCGGGCAGTCCTTAAACACAACTTGGCTAGTTTGCCCAACACGCCTTAGACACAAAGATCGGTTAGGTGGTCACAACACAGCTGTGAGTTCAACTCAGCACAGAGCAATGCAGGTTTAAGTGCAACAGCTTAGAGCAAAGAAAAACACCACTTGGGTAAGGTGCACTGAGCAACTAATGCACAGATTCTGAAAAGAAAACACAGCACAGCTTGTGCACTGAAAATCAAGAGAAATTGTGTGACGTGCACAGGGGAATGGTTGTGCTCACTCAGGGTGAAGCATGTGCAGGTTGTGTATTTGAAAGACAACTAACTGCTATCACTACTCTTGCTATTTACCAACTCATTTACAAACCACAAGATCACACAAATGATGCTATCACAGATAATGTCAACTGGGTCAGTTGACCTCAGTTGTTAGAGATCAAATACACAGGAATGCACAGATATCAGCAGGTTATAAAAAATTCACAGCATGCTCAGGTTGCAACAACCTTATTCAATTGTCTCAGAGTCTTATCATGCAATTATCACCAGCCTTGTGTTTGTGCTCAAACTCTCACCAGTGGGCTGGAGTTGAACTCAGTCACAAAGGTGCACGAAAAAGATGCTTCAAAGAACTTTCGTTATGCATAAAGCTCATGGGAACAAAGTTCATTAATGCTCAGGTCACACAGCACAGCTTGTTTGTCAGGCAAGGATAGCTTACAGATTTAACAGGTTAATGTCAAAGTGAAACATGCAAAAGGAGCTCAGGGCAGAAGAGATATGCTCAGGTTACGCAATTCTTCACAGATGCTGGCTCAATTGCTCAATGGCTCACACTTGGCTCAATCTTGCAGCTTCAGGGGCTAGCAAGGTTACAGCACTCACAGAGCAATGACTCAAGGTGAGTTTCAACAGACCATTAAACAAGCAAGCATGCTAAATCAGTTATGTAAGCAAGGATAGAAACACATTACCACCAGTATAAAAACTGGGTTTAGGCAATTCCACCCTTTGTTTTTGTTGTTCCTTGTTCTTCCCTCCTTGGGTTAGCTCACCGATGCACGCCTTGTACCAGTAACTCAACAAAGAAGCTTCGAGTGCTCAATAATGCTCAATCAAGACAAGAAAGCACTAGTGCTACAATGACTATGAGCAAAAGATGACAAAGTTAAGGTATAGAGACAATGATGCAAGTCATGCAAGGTTTAAGAATGTATGCTAGAATGGTGATGCAATATACAAATGGGTTTAACCGAGTTCAATTAAAGCTAACAAATTACAGTTGAAACTAAACTATAACTGAAGATACAGAGTTAGGTTAAGTTATCAGGGAAAATCAAAATTTTAAGCTGAGATAAAACAAATCAGTGCAAAAGAGCACAGATTGTAAAGCATATATACAATGGAAGACTGAAAATCAGTTAAAGCAAGTTAAAGATCAACAGGGCACACTACCAAATCCCCGGCAACGGCGCCAAAAACTTGGTAGGTTTACAAAGATGCTTTTCCTACGTCTAATCTGCAAGTGCACAGGCCTATTGGAGGCGTGGCAAGCACAGGTCGATCCCACAGAGAAGTGGTGTGTGCTATGAAGCTAATCCAATGCTTACTATTGATTTTCAGGTGATAATGTAGCACAAATGGGTTTTTGTCGAAACGACTAGTTTGAAATGGTGACTGTGACTCTAAACCTAGGTAATGATAAGCACAATGTGTTGAAACTGAGGATGTTGTGACACTAGGGTGATTAACTCCACCCTCTGATCTTATACTAATGCAATATGAATTTTCACTTTGTTCTACTGCCTTCCTTGAAGACCTTAATTGGATAAATGATGACCTAATTCACCTTAACTACCCCTAGTATCACTGGGGTCTTATTACAAAGATTCAGGTGATCACATGCGATTCAGCTCAATAAATCACTACTTTCCTAAACAATAAATACATTAAGAACAACTTGATAATTTACTTGCTTCATATAAAGTCAAAGGGTTTCATTACACCCTAGTTTAATTACTTAGAACATGATGTAAGAGTAAAAACAAAATCAAATTAAAGTTGCAGAATTCAAAACCCTAAAACATACTGTACATCTCTCCTCAGAGAAACTTCAATTTATACCTTAACAATTATTTCTAACCCTAAAACTCAAATCGAAAGCTTACTCGATAAACCCAATAATCAGAATTGCTTGTTCCCTATGCCAATTTGCCTCTGCAAGCCATGCATCGACTGTGGAGAAAACCCTAGTTCCATCTATCTCCAACTGAGCTTCTAGGGACGAGAGAAGCTGAGAGAGAGAGAGGTCGAGCTAGGGTGGTGGAGAGGGTGGTACTGCAGAAGTTGTTGGTGGCTGTGGCAGGAGATGGTGGTGGTGATGGCTGCACAGAGCTGGTCGGGGAAGAGAGAAGAAGGGGTCTCTGCAAGTGTTGTCGGGGGGAGAAGAAAGAGAAATGGAATGGGGAATGGATTTGGTCGATGGTGTAGGGGTATGGGTGTTGTGGTGTTGGAGCAAAAGAAAGGAATGATGATAAGGCTTCAATGAGCGTAGGATGTAGCTAAGGGAGATCTGAACGGCTGAGGGGGAGTTGGGCAATTTTGGTGTTGAGCGGAGATATCAAGGGTCGATGCGCGTGGAAGCAGCGAGCGTTGGATGTGGAAGATAGAAATCTCAACGGCTTGGATTGGACGGGCTCGGATCCGGATCGCGGGTCAGGTCTAGCTCAAGCCCATGTCTTGTAAATGGGTTGCTCCTTGTTGGGTTGCAACTGTTGCGCGCGGGCTTTGGCTTTCTGTTCCATAGACGCTTGACTCTAGTTCTTCGCTCTTTTGGCTCCTTAGTTTCTTCGAACTTTATTTATTACCTAAAAACACAAAATTAATTAGTACAAATATTTATTCTTGAAAACAAAGAAAACTCAGAATTTGGGATAATATCTGACTTCTGAGCACAAAAGATGAGTAAAATGCCAATAAATAGATGTATAAATATGCAATATTTGGCACTCATCAACATCCACACTCGATTCTGGTCAGAGTTACCAACAAGCATTACAGGGATACACTTAGTTATGTGGCCTTAATCCTTCTGATTTCAACATTAGTACTGTTGCCCCCCATTTCATGAAGTCATTGGCAGCTTGTTATTTTGATGTGGTTAAGAAGGATTTGCCCACCAAGTACCCATTATCTGCAAGGGATGATGCACTTTGGCAATGCAATAAAGCCGACCACGCCATGGATTTTCTCAAGGCCATTCCTGTTCAAGGTTTTATTTTTTTTGTTTTATTTTTTTTGAGGAAAAAGGGTAACATTTTATTAAAAAAAAAAGAAGAGAAAGGTGTTACACAACTCGAGGGATGGCTCAAGCCCAGACCCAATTAAATCATGAGACGTTACATTCCATAACAGAGTCCCAGTGTGATACTAGCTTCCTGTTCAAGGTTTGAATCAAGCAGTTGGGCCTCGTCGGCCCGTCTTTGTCCTAAGCTACAGATTGGGTGTACCTCTGTTCGTGGAAGGTAGTTTGTGTTCGTGTTGTAACCGTACAATGGATATATATGGTGACCATGCTCTCCATCGCGCCGCTGAGATCGGTGTCAAATTTCGACATGATATGGTGCGTGATATTTTTATGGATATATGTTACAAAGCTGGTGTGGCGTCTCGCAAAGAAGTTCCTATGGGTTTTCTGTCTAATACAGCTCATGCCATCAGGCCTGCATACTTGCTTGTTTATAACTGGGATAACGGTCGAGATGTTTGTTTAGATGTTACCGGTGCTTCTCCGTTCACTAGTGCCCGAACCACTTTTTTCACACCAGGCCAAGCTGTTTCTGCTATAGTCACTTGCAAACGTAGTAAGTACTTGGATAAATGTTTAGAGCATGGATATGAGTTCGGTGTTCTAGCGTTTTCAACTTTTGGTGAGTTAAGTGAAGATACTTGTGTATTTTTGAGAAGACTGAAAAATTATCTTGCTAGTCAAGACGCTAATTGTAAAGTAGGAGGGTCTCTTTTTCATAGAATAGGTATTACCATTCAGAAAGGGGTTGGTGCCCAGATTGTTGCTAGGTTACCAAGTTTTCTCAAGGCCATTCCTGTTCAAGTTTTTTTTTTTTTTTTAAAGGGTAACATTTTATTAAAAAAAAAAGAAGAGAAAGGTGTTACACAACTCGAGGGATGGCTCAAGCCCAGACCCAATTAAATCATGAGACGTTACATTCCATAACAGAGTCCCAGTGTGATACTAGCTTCCTGTTCAAGGTTTGAATCAAGCAGTTGGGCCTCGTCAGTTCCGTGCTGTCCTAAGCTACAGATTGGGTGTACCTGTTCGTGGAAGGTAGTTTGTGTTCGTGTTGTAACCGTACAATGGATATATATGGTGACCATGCTCTCCACTGCGCCAGTGAGATCGGTGTCAAATTTCGACATGATATGGTGCGTGATATTTTTATGGATATATGTTACAAAGCTGGTGTGGCGTCTCGCAAAGAAGTTCCTATGGGTTTTCTGTCTAATACACTCATGCCATCGTGCCCGCATACTTGCTTGTTTATAATCGGGATAACGGTCGAGATGTTTGTTTAGATGTTACCGGTGCTTCTCCGTTCACTAGTGCCCGAACCACTTTTTTCACACCAGGCCAAGCTGTTTCTGCTATAGTCACTTGCAAACGTAGTAAGTACTTGGATAAATGTTTAGAGCATGGATATGAGTTCGGTGTTCTAGCGTTTTCAACTTTTGGTGAGTTAAGTGAAGATACTTGTGTATTTTTGAGAAGACTGAAAAATTATCTTGCTAGTCAAGACGCTAATTGTAAAGTAGGAGGGTCTCTTTTTCATAGAATAGGTATTACCATTCAGAAAGGGGTTGGTGCCCAGATTGTTGCTAGGTTACCAATTAATTCCATGTAATTTGTTTTAATAATAATATTAATAAAAGCCTTCGAGGCATCCTTTCATAATGATAATTATTTATTATACTATTTATATCTTGAAGGAAAACAAATTATTTTAATATTAATTTAATCTTTTGAATCATTATTTTCTAATTTAGTAATATTTTACATAGTGTTATTAGTAGCTAATTTTTTTTAATAGGAATATTTTTTCTATAAAAAGATAAAAATTAGTTTCTGCTAATTAAAATTAATTCTATAAATTATCTAAAATTAAGAAAGTGTGATTTTAGAAATTTAGCAATTTTCGAAATAAACTTACTAACAAATCAAATTTAAAAAATATGTACTTAGGAAAATGAAATACAATTAATTTCATTTACAAACTTCCTAAAAATGTAGTTTGAATCAAGGTTTGAAAAACGTTCGTTATTTCCGAAAAAGCGGACGTTAAAACGGTCACGCCTATGTAGCGTGTCTGTGAGGGTCACCGACACCCATGTCTATATATTACCGTGTCTATATATTTAAACATAAAATTTAAATTAATATTTTAAAAATAAAAGAATAAAATAATAATGCACAGAAAACATTATAACAACGTTATTAGACCCGTTATAACTGTTTTCACGCACGTTGTAACCGTTAGATAGGAATTTCAAACCATGATTCTTTTTTATTTTCTATATAACCGTTATAACACCCGTTATTTTAGAATAACGTATAAAAAACGCGTTTTTTGCCCAAAACGTGCTCACACCCGTCAAAACACGTTGTAACGGTCACGCCCAGTAGCCGTGGCCTTTTTTTCAAACCTTGGTTTGAATTCTAGGTAATTTGAAACCATTCTAGGTAATTTGAAACCAAGTTTTGAAAAATGTCCGTTTTTTCTGAGAAAACGGCCGTTAAAACGGTCACACCTATGTAGCGTGCCCGTGAAGGTCACCGATACGTGTGTCTAAATAACACCGATAAATAGTAAAAAAATGTGTTATTTAGACCCGTTATATCCGTTTTCACGCATGTGATAACCGTTTTTCTAAAATTGATTTTTACGTTTTTTTTCTTCTAAATAACATTTTAACATAAGTTCTTTAGATTGTTTTTTCTGTTTTCACACCAGTTAGACCCGTCTTTTAGAAGAAAAAAAATATAAAAATATTATTTTAAAAACTAGGTTATTAAATTACAGAACCTTTGGTTGGCAGCCGAGCAACAAGCTGAGCACCAACCCCTTTCTGAATAACAACACCCAGTCTATGGAAAATAAAACTACCTAAACCACTACCAGCGTCATTGTTAACTAAACTAAATGACGAATTTTTTATTTCTAAAATAGAAGATTAAGAATTACAATTAATTTTTTTAAAATAAATGAATAAACAAATAAAATAAAAAGACGTAGTAACATTGTTATTTAAACCCGATATAACCGTTTTCACGCATGTTAAAACCGTTAGATAGGAAATTCAAATAAACGCGTTTTCACGCATGTTAAAACCGTCAAATAAACGCGTTATCCCCCAAACAACGCGTTTTTTGTCCGAAATGTTCTCATACCCGTCAAATAAAGGTCACCACCATTACCCGACCTGTGACCCGTTTTTCAAACCGTTATCCGAAAGAAGTTTTTAGTTTTTTATTGTTTTCTATCGAGATGCATTAAAGGTCCTCGACTATACTAAGTTTGAAAATTTAGATACATAATTCTTGTTATGTTATAATTCATTGATAGTTCCCGTTCACCAAGTAACCAGTACTACGAACCCACTTATAATCAGCTACACCAATAAGTAAGAAGAGTACTGGTAGCATATTAAACTGTACACTATAGTATGGGCTACTGTATAGTTTGTCATAACATGCAAAAGAAAATATAAATATGCTTAGGAACAAAACAAGATATATGAGAAGTGGGAAACAGGAATCCTGATTCCTTGATTTCATTCGCATCTATATCTTCGTCGGTGTACAAGCTTATCAGGCTATTTAAAGGACTCTAAACAAAGATTAGCATACACCAACAAATGACATACAAGGGTGTACATGGCATAGCGCATGACTAAGATTCATGCATGTTTAATCATGTGAAATGTTGGCCCCATGTAATGGTGGGCAGCCACAATTCGTCACTGATTTGCAACATTTCCCCTTGGATGACCACCATTTTTAATGACATTTCTTCGTCAAAAACTTTGTCAGAAAATCAGAAATTAGATCAAAACTGGTCAAAATAAAAACAGTGCAACACTGGTAACTCCGCAACGATGTTGATTGTCATAAATTTTCTCCCTTTGTTGAAACCGCGTTAGGAAAACCATTTAGGAAAAACCTGATCTCAGAAGGATGCTGGTTATCGTCATGAAATACTTCCTCCGTCAAAAATTGCGTCAGGAAAAAAACTTGGGACAAACCGAAACGCCTAATAGCTGCATCTCAGGAAACTCTATGGATATACATCTCTTAGATGATGATCATCGTTCTAAGTTGTTATCTCATTAAAAACCTCGTCAGGAAAACCGAAAGGGACAAAACCTGAACGTAGGAAAACATGAGGCCTCAGAACAATGATAAACCCGTAGATGTTGCCTCGTTAAAACCTTGTCCGGAAAAACCCATAGGGACAAAAACCAGAATGAAGGAAAAAGAGTACAACATGGCGAACTGCGGATAGTAGTGGACTTGCATGCCTCACTAAAACCTTGGCAAGGAAGACCCAGTGGGACAAAAACTTGACTAGGAAAAAGAGTACACGACGTAATGTCCAACATTCCCAATATCCATAGTCTTCAATGGCTTTACTCCCCCTGATGAGTAGCCTTCTCTGTTGATCATTGTGCCTGATAATACTGCATAGAGACCAAGAACCATTTCTGAATGTCTTCAGCGACTTCCTTACTTAGAAAATTTGGTCCGGTTTTCATCTGTGCAATTTAATAATCTTCAGATTGTGCCAGCCATTTATTTTCCACTAGCTTTGTCTGAACAATCATAATTGATCGGAAGATAAACAAATATCCTCTATTACCAGACTTTTAGCTAGGAAAATATTTAACTGCTTTAACAAACCTACCAAAGATAAAAACTTAAGTAGTCTAATTAGTTTTGCTTTGTGGGAGACATTATGCGATATTTTATGCAAAAGATCCAGCTTAATGGTACCACGAAGATGAGGGGGTGGTGGGACTTTCTTCGGACCAATGTCTCGATATCGCTGTTTGGCATATCCAAAATTACATGTTTACTACAACCCCACTATCAGGTATCTATATCATATTTCAGCTAATGTACCATTTGCACATCTTGTATACAAACAACGGAGTGATACATCTTCTTTGTTGAGATATAAACGACCAATTTTAAAAGTAAGCGATCGAATGACCGTAATCATATTAGCTTGTCCATTTAAACATGTCTAAACCTTTAAGGTTGACGAAATTAAAGGACTTCAAGCTACAATGCCCAACTAACATATTGAGACCTTGTTTTACCGAGATTTTCATCTGGATATCTTGCTTTAAGCATTTTTGTGATTTGTACAACTTTTTAGTTGTTTCAACCGAGTAGATGTTGCATAAATCAAATCTAGCAATGCAAAATACATGGGCATATAAGATGGTTCACATATTCCTGGACAACATATGCATTCGCTTAGACGATTGACCACTTTCGTCCTATTGAGCAAATGAATTTGACATGGTAATTCTACTGATAGGTGAAAACCTTAAGGAATAAGTATGCAGTTATCTGTATCTATTCTTTCTTACAGATTCGCAGTAACCACATTCACTAGATGCACGTCGAGTCCTTAAAATACTGCCAGACATATAACAAAAGGGTTTGCATCCATAACAGGGAATATGTTTCTGTGTAACCCATTCCAGGTTTCCGTGAAAGACTTTCTGCCATTAGTTGACTGTGTTTTTCTCACTATGCACACATATCCACCTGTAGCCACTAGGGGTTACATTATCGGATATTTGGGACTGCAAATACTCGTTTGTGGCCAAGAGTAGCTCACATTATCGAGTGTTCGGAATGCAGTACCAAAACTATGCATTTTTTTTTTTAGAATTCGTTATTCTGCTTGGATCTCTCCTTTCCAATTTAACCAATCATTCATTTGATGACATTCCCTTATAGAGAGTGGTTTAACACCAACATTTTCTATGGCAGTATCAGGGGATATTTTGACTATGTCACCAACAATCATTGTATTATGATCACAAATTTCTTTATTTCATGCATGCCTTATGGAAATACTCTCATCCACAACCTTTGCACAGATATTCTCTTATTAGGAGAACTATACTCAGAGAAATTAGATCTTCCCCCGATAGTCTCTTTGAGAGCACTATCTTTCAATGATTGTGACTGGCTCTTCCTTTTAGGAGGAGCAGAATATTTTAAATCAACTAGTCATCCATGTTGTGGTGCGTTTTAAATGACACACTTGCTACTACATCTAAAGCTTCGAAACAACTTGATTTGCAATTTCTGCAGACATCTAATCTTTTGCATGTCTTTCATTGTTGTAAACCTCCATATGAGATATATCCTGGTTTATCTTGTGCAAACCCGGATACTTCACGCCGTTTTTCAGGCGACAACCTTTCCTCCCCCTAACGGTGGGAAGCCTTTCTCATCAATTTTTCAAATCTTGTAGTAGAGTTGTATCAACAGTGCAATTTAGCACGTCTTAAATAGAAAAATGACAATGGTTTCATGAGTAATAAATTCAAAATGCTTTATGAACGAGGTAAGTAAACCATTCAATAAATGCAAAAGAACCATAAAATACTGACCATGAATGCCCAGAGCATTACTAGGATGATACAACATCAATAACACACAAGCGAGAGTTTCAATTAAAATCCATATGAGGATAGATACACAATTACCACCCAGGTGATATGTCGAGTCATTTATGACTACCAGACTATACTTCTAAATCAACCTGGTTAGTGTCTGCGGAAACTCATTGTCAAAGGATGGCGTTGCATAACAAGCGACCTTAATTATTTCTCTCACTACGCTTTCATAAAAGCACCAAATTTGTAACCGATGCTAAGACTAAGGTCTCAAAAGCGTAAAAAAGGTAGAAAACACTTTAATATGAACCGAGGTCCATATCTGCCAATCATATAAACTTTTTCGATAATTCCTTTGCAAAGGGGGATATCTATCCACAATACTTTCAGTACCTACTCTGAACATTAACGAAACAAGTTGTTAGAGCACTGCTCGGTCAAACTCGCAAGCGTTGCTATCTTAAGCTTGTTTTTCAATGTTAGTGATCAAAACTATAAGACTTGATTTCTAGTCTACTTATAGATGTCTCGGACTAGAATAGATTGTGTAGTTGAGCATTAAACTTCACGACGTTCATCATTGAAGACGAAGAACTACTAAGGAGAGCTTGTGGAAATTCATCAATAAAAAGGTATGTGGAGACTGAAACTCATCTATCACTTGGAAAGTCTATTTCTACTACATCTCCTATATTGAGACATAAGTCGTGTTACGATATAGTTTTCTATTATACACATTTGAGATTTCGAGCTGAGTTTAACTAGCTTACATATTTCTCGAAATATGTGTTGGCAAGCTTTCGCTTCGACCAAGTTCATCTTATATTCTTGACGAAAGTCAAAAGATGATCATGTAAAAATTGCCGAGTAACATCTTACATGGTTTGTGGGATACAATCATTTGATGTAGACTTGGAATGTTTCGTTATGATTATTTCAATAACTTGAAAATTGCATTGATGCTAATAGTGTGTGAAAACGACGATTGTCATCCTCTAAGAAAGTTTCAGAGATTGAAATAAGAGTTTAGAACACTTAACCATTATTGGATTGTGACATGTTGTGTACTCTTGCACATATGTTGTTCATGTCTGGGAACCATAGTATGCGTACATGTTGGTTTGAGAAGTCCGGGAACCTAAGTATGTGTACCCGTATACGTACTGGCGTAAGGTTCATGTCCGATATTTTCTGCTGGGATTGTTGGTATGCGTACACGTTTGCGTACTGGCGAAACCCAATTTCAGTCCGGGTATTTCAAGTATGCGTACACGTTCACGTACTTGAAGGTTAAAGTTCTAAAATCGGTTGTGTACATGAACTAATACATTTATATATTAAGGAATGCATTCTTTGCAAACCGTGGATATAATGTTCATGATTGATTCAAGTGAATCAAACCAATTGTGCTTCAATTGTGTTCTTGTATACTTCTATGAGAATATAATAATTGAACAACTCTTTAACTAGTTTCATTTGAGTCATTTGAACTAGTTATGGTTAAGATGAATAAGGTTGATATGAGAGTGTTCATATGGCTAACCTTGGTTAACTATTGTTGAGCCAACATGGTGTACACGTTTAGGTACGGTTACATACACCTAGATGAAGGTACATTTGATTTGTGTGTAACAAGCTAAGTTCGATCTAACGGTTGAAAGATATTATCTTGAATCTAATCAGGTTTTCATCTAACGATGAATATTGAATGCTTTGTTACCAAGGTAACTTAGATTGCAAACCCTGATTTGAAAACTATGTAAAGGAGAACTCTAGCAACTGGGAAATCTAATACCCACACCTCCTGTGTGATACTAGTTGTATAATCTAGAGTCGATTCTCCTTTAACCTTAGGTTTTTCACGAAACCTTGTAGGTTAATGACTTGAAGACTTCATTGGGATTGTGAAGCCAGACCCAAATATTTTCTTTGTAGTTGCGTGATCTGATCTTGCATCTTTTATCGTGTTTGGGTACGATCTTCTTTAAGATTGGCTCGAGATTTATTCTCCGATAGGCAAGATAAAAAGTAATCACAAACATCTTCGTCTCATCGTTTGTGATTCCACAATATCTTGTTTCGCTACCATACGATTAAGATTATTTTGAGGTGATTGATATTTCTAGGTTGTTCTTCGGGAATATAAGTCCGGTATATCAATTGGTTCCTGTTCACCTTGGTTTATCAAAAAATGGAACAAAACTCGTAGGTATTTTTGTGGGAGACAGATTTATCTATTCCTATAGACTTTTCTGTGTGAGACAGATTTGTTTATCAAGTCTTCGACTTTGGGTTGTAGAAACTCTTGGTTGTGGGTGAGATCAGTTAAGGGAATCAAATGTGTAGTATCCTGGTGAGATCAGAGACGTAAGTAGCGTAACTATACCTTGAATCAGTGTGAGATTGATTAGGGTTCAACTACAGTCCAGTCCGAAGTTCATTGGTAGTATGATAGTGTCTGTAGCGGCTTAATACAGTGTGGTGTTCAAATATGGACTAGGTCCTGGGGTTT
Source organism: Papaver armeniacum (assembly GCA_023531295.1). NCBI lineage: Eukaryota > Viridiplantae > Streptophyta > Magnoliopsida > Ranunculales > Papaveraceae > Papaver > Papaver armeniacum. Next base: position 23,343 of record JAJJWW010018380.1, read on the forward strand.
TTCTGCATTTACGGTTTCCTCGTTAACAAAACTTATGGTGTATGTGTTATTTATTTTCCTCATTAGATTTTTATATAATTGAAATATCACAGGTTATGCGTTGAATCGATTAATTGGGGAATCCAACCTTTGGTTGTTGATTTAGATTGATTGATCCTTGAACATTGGTCTTTGGTACCATTCAAGTTATTTCTCTTATATTCGATCGGGCTCGCAAATTTTTATTTGCTGATTGCAGATTGAATTAAGATATAGAGATAAAAAACTCTTGGATATACTTTTCTCTAGATTGAGTCTAACTGTCTAGTTGATTCTCTTGAAAGTATATTGGAGTTTGTCTATTCAGATTGCCAAAAGAATTGTTGGGTGTGGTTGTTGTACCCGCGCTTTTTCAATTGGTATCAAAGCAGGCAAACACGTTAAAGACCTCATAAGTATGTGTTTGTAGCGATCTAAGTATGGACGATTCTGTCTCTAAAAACGCTTCACCAAAAATGGATAAACTCAACTTCGAGCGTGTTCTAGAAACCATCGAATGGTCTAGAATCCTAATTTAAAAAAATTCATCAATAATCTTTGTCTAGAAAAACATCGTTTGATAAGGAAAATTGATGGACTTCATTGCGAGAATTATATAAAAAATTCTGAGCTTCGAGAATGTTCTGAAGAGGTTGTTAATCTCCAAAAGAAGTTGGATGAACAAATCCGGATCAACTCTGATCTTGTTGCAGAAATTGCAAAACTTAAGGATTTGAAACCTGTAAAATCATCTTCAATGGATTTGAGCAACTCCTCTGATTCTTCATTAAATAATTGTCGTATGTCAGGTGATAAGCAAGGTTTAGGCTTTGTGAAAACTGGAAGTGCTAAGAATTCTTCGAATAAGAATAAAGATGTTGGTACATGTATGTTTTGTGGTTCTCGTGATCACTATCATCATGTATGTTTGTCTTTTAGAAAAAGAGCAAATGTTGCACGTAATCTTTACAAGAATACTGTACAACTTCTGTCTGCTCTTAAAAGATAATCAATACTAACAAGAAATCCCAATTGGGTTAGTAGTGCTAGTATGGGAGATTTTGCTCTAAAATCAACATCACCCTTTCAATGGTTTCTTGATAGTGGATGTAGCAGGCATATGAATGGAGATCTCTCGTGGTTTGTCAACACAAGCGACTTTGATGGTGGTCCAGTAACATTCGGTGATGGGAGATGCTACTACATAAGCAAGAAGGGGACGATCAAATTACCTGGTGTTCCTTAAATTCATGATGTAGTATACTTTAAAGGTATGGCTGCTAATCTTCTTTCTGTTAGTCAAATCTGTGACAAAGGCCATAACGTTGTCTTCCATGCTAATGGATGTAGCATTGTAGACAAATCCGGAAAAGTGATTTTTCAAGGATCACATGGAAAAAATAATTGTTATCTGTTGGATACTCAGTTTAGTAATTGTTGCAATTTGACTAAGGTGGAATCTACACATCTTTGGCATGAGCGTTTTGGTCACATCAATTATCGTCTTCTAACTAAGATCATTAACAAAGAACTTGTTAGAGGTGTTCCCAAAATCAATGCTAAGATTGAAGGTCTATGTGGTGCCTGTCAAAAGGGTAAACAAATAAAAGTTCCACATATATCATCCCGAGATATTCTTACTAAAGCTCCACTTGATTTAATTCATATGTATCTCTTCGGCCCAATTCAACAACCCACTGTGTATGGAAAGAAGTATGCTTTGGTTATGGTAGATGATTACACCAAATTCACTTGGGTAGCGTTTTTGGCCCACAATAATGAAACCCTCAGTGAATTCAAGATTATTGTTAATAGAATCCAGAATGAACAGGGTCGCAAACTAACGAAAATTAGAAGCGATCGTGGTACGGAATTCAAAGACACCAAAGTGTTTGAATACTTTGACTCTCTGGGGATTATTCAACAATACTCTCCCCATTACTCCACAAGCTAATGGAGTTACAGAAAGAAAGAATAGTAACATTCAGGAAATGGCAAGAGTAATGCTCCATAACAAAAACTTACCGTTGAAGTTTTAGGGAGAGGCCGTTTTTACAGCTTGCTACTTGATCAATCGTGTTTACTTACGGTCAAAGACCTTAAACACTCCCTATGAGTTATGGTACGGTAAGAAACCCAACTTACACTATCTCAGAGTGTTCGGAAGTAAGTGATACATTCTAAAGGACCGTGAACAGAAAGGGAAATTCGACTCGAAAAGCGATGAAGGTATTTTTCTTGGCTATGCATCTGACAGTCGTGGTTTCCGAGTCTTTCATCTCAGAACCCAAGTCATGATGGAATCTGAAAATGTTATCATTGATTATATAAGTAATTTTCGTCATGATGACTCTCCTGCTGAATATCCTCCTACCGAGACAATTGAGAAAATCAAAGAAATTCCAGAATCAGCATAAGTTATTCCAACAGTTATTGATCCTGACGTTTCTAGTGATGAGGAGAAAAGCCCTAGTCAGGTTGTTCCTTTTGAATAAGAACGTGCCCTCCACGGCATCTCTGGGTTCAAAGGAATCATGATACTAACAATATTATTGGTGGGAGAGATTCTACAGCTAAGATGAGAGGACAACTTCAAAATATTTGTAATTTTGGTTGTTATCTATCGCAAGTAGAACCTAAAAACATTGATGAAGCTCTTAGCGATCCTTTATGGGTGAATGCAATGCATGAAGAGTTAAACCAATTTCAAAGACAAGATGTACGGAAACTCGTAACTTGTCCCCTCAATATCAATATTGTTGGTACCAAATAGATATTCAAGAACAAGTCTGGTGAATTTGGCACCATCGTTAGAAACAAATCTGGACTTGTCGCTCAAGGATATTCAAAGATTGAAGGAATCGACTTTGACGAAACCTTTGCTCCTGTGGCACGCCTTGAGTCCATTTGATTATTATTAGCTCATGCTTGTTTTCTAAAGGTAAAGCTGTTTCAAATGGACATTAAATCCTCTTTCCTAAATGGAAATTTAAAGGAAGAGGTCTATGTCTCTCAACCGAAGGGATTCAAAAACCCTGACTTCCCATATCATGTCCTTATGCTTAATAAGGCATTATATGGGTTAAAATAAGCACCTCGTGCCTGGTTCGAAAAACTGACTACTCCCAAACTTATGAAAGGTTTTTCGAGAGGTGGAGCTGATAAAACGTTATTACCAAATGGAGTGGGAAAGATATTGTTATTGCTCAAGTCTATGTAGATGATATCATCTATGGATCAACATCTGAGAAACTTGCAACAAACTTTCAAGTTTCTCTTGGCAAGGAGTTTTAAATGAACAATGTTGGTGAATTAAAATTCTTTTTGGGTCTACAAATTCAACAACAGAAGGATGGAATTTACTTATCTCAAGAAAAATATGCAAGAGATCTTGTCACAAGATTCGGTCTTGATAAGTCAACTCCAAAAACGACTCATATGCCTACCACGGGTAAACCACATCGATATGAGAAAGGTGTAAATGTGGATCAAAAACTCTATCGATCTATCATCGAAAGCCTTTTATATCTTACAGTCACTAGACCTGATATTACTTTTAGTGTTAGTTGTTGTGCTCGGTTTCAGGCAAATCCAAAGGAATCTCATCTTGCATCCGCAAAAAGGATCATACCATATGTCAATCACACAGTCGGGTATGTTCTATCTTACACTTTTGATACTAACACTGATTTTTCTGCCTATTCAGATGCTGATTGGGCAGGATGTGTGGAAGACAGAAAAAGTACATCAGGGGGTTTCTACTATGTAGGATTGAATCTTGTGGCTTGGCATAGCAAGAAATAAAATTCATTATCCCTATCTACATGTGAGGCATAATACATTGCTGCAGGCTCATGGTGCACTCAACTTCTCTGGATGAAACAAATGCTTGCTGATTATGGAATTGATACTGGGATAATGAAGATCTTTTGTGACAACTCTAGTGGGATTCGAATCACTGAGAATCCCGTTGAGCACTCAAGAACTAAGCACATTGATATAAGGTACCATTTTATTCGAGATCTATATGAAAATGGTATCATAAATATGGAATTTGTGCCTTCCGAACAACAATTGGCTGATATTCTCACCAAACCATTAGATACTGCTACATTTCAACACTTATGGCAGTCTATTAGTATTGTTTTGGTTCATTAGTCTTTCCTAAACTCTTGCCCCTGCACTTATCTCGATCTGTTGGGCAATTGAGTTTGGAACTCCAGTTTAAGTGTTACTTCAATTCTGCTTTTGTTTCAGTAGTTGGATTTATGTTGTGTATCTTAGTGTTTGTCCAAAAAAATCCTTCTTTTCTTGTAAAAGTAAGGTCGCTCTTGTTGTTCTTTCGGGAATGACATTTTATGGGGGGGAAGTTCTTATTTGAACTTGTGCTTAATTGCCAAATCTTTGTGGGGAGTACGGCTGTGGAATATTATAGGGGTTATCTTGTATCTTTATAAGCTCCTTGATGAATGCATTTAGATACGGCTATATGATGGCATCTAAACAAGTTGGTATGTTGTTCTCTTTTGGTCATGAAGTATCTCCATGGAAATTTCATGAGGTTCCCACTAATTATCGTACCTTTGCCAATTTTTATTGACAAAAAGGGGGAGAATTAATGTGTAGTTCACAGTACAAATACATATGGTTTACGGATCATTATGTAAGGGGGGGTGGTTTTCATTGTGAGATGAAGTACTGACTAAGGGGGAGTGATACATATCACCATAGTATTATTTTCAAAGTCGTGATACAATTGAACTTTGATGTTGTATAATGATACTATGACACTGTATAACAATGAATGAGAGCAACGGTTTTCTCATTGTTATAGCTACGGATCTTCAACCACTATGATACTGAGTTAAACACATTTGGAATCATTGAAGTACTTGAAAGTGACGAAGATTTCGAGTAATGTTGAAGAATCAAGGAGATCAAGCATTTGGATGAGAAGCTACAAAGTTTATTTATTTTGTACCCATATGTATTGATAGTTTTGTAACTAAAATTGACAAAAGGGGAGATTGTTAGAGCACTGCTCGATCGAACTCGCAAGCGTTGCTATCTCAATCTTGTTTGTCAATGTTAGTGATCAAAACTATAAGTCTTGATTTCTAGTCTACTTATAGATGTCTCGGACTAGGATAGATTGTGTAGTTGAGCATTAGACTTCACGACGTTCATCATTGAAGAAGAAGAACTACTAAGGAGAGATTGTGGAACTTCATCAAAAAAAAGGTATGTGGAGACTGAAACTCATCTATGACTTGGAAAGTCTATTTCTACTCTATCTCATATATTGAGACATAAGTCATGTTACGATATAGTTATCTATTATACACATTTGATATTTCGAGCTGAGTTTAACTCGCTTACATATTTCTCGGAATATGTGTTGGCAAACTTTTGCTTCGACCAAGTTCATCTTATATTCTTGACGAAAGTCAAAAGATGATCATGTGAAAATTTTCGAGTAACATCTTACATGGTTTGTGTGATACAATCATTTGATGTAGACTTGGAATGTTTCGTTATGATTATTTCAATAACTTGAAAATTGCTTTGTTGCTAATAATGTGTGAAAACGACTATTGTCATCCTCTAAGAAAGTTTCAATGATTGAAATAAGAGTTTAGAACACTTAACCATTATTGGATTGTGACATGTTGTGTACTCTTGCACATAAGTTGTCCATGTCCGGGAACCATAGTATGCGTACACGTATGCGTTCATGTTGGTTTGAGAAGTCCGGGAACCTAAGTATGCGTACACGTATGCGTGCTGGCGTAAGGTTCATGTCCGAGATTTTCTGCTAGGATTGGTGGTATGCGTACCCGATCGCGTACTGGCGAAACCCAATTTCAGTCCGGGTATTTCAAGTATACGTACACGTTCGCGTACTTGAAGGTTAAAGTTCTAAAATCGGTTGTGTACATGAACTATTACATTTATATATTAAGGAATGCATTCTTTGCATACCGTGGCTATAATGTTCATGATTGATTCAAGTGAATCAAACCGATTTTGCTTCAATTATGTTCTTGTATACTTCTATGAGAATATAACAATTGAACAACTCTTTAACTAGTTCAATTTGAGTCATTTGAACTAGTTATGGTTAAGATGAATAAGGTTGATATGAGAGTGTTCATATGGCTAACATTGGTTAACTATTATTGAGCCAACATGGTGTACACGTTTAGGTACGGTTACATAAACCTAAATGACATTTCATTTTTTTGTAAAAAGCTAAGTTCTATCTAACAGTTGAAAGATATTAGCTTGAATCTAATCAGGTTTTCATCTAACGATGAATATTGAATGCTTTGTTACCAAGGTAATTTAGATTGCAAACCCTGATTGGAAAACTATATAAAGGAGAACTCTAGCAACTTGGAAATCTAATCCCCACACCTCCTGTGTGATACTAGTTGTATAAGCTAGAGTCGATTCTCCTTTAACCTTAGGTTTTTCACGAAACCTTGTAGGTTAACGACTTGAAGATTTCATTGGGATTGTGAAGCCAGACCTAACTATTTTCTCTGTAGTTGCATGATCTGATCTTGCATCTTCTATCGTGTTTGGGTACGATCTTCTTTAAGATTGGCTCCAGATTTATTATCCAATAGGCAAGAGAAAAAGTAATCACAAACATCTTCGTCTCATCGTTTGTGATTCCACAATATCTTGTTTCGTTACCATACGATTAAGATTATTGTGAGGTGATTGATATTTCTAGGCTGTTCTTCAGGAATATAAGTCTGGTATATCAATTGGTTCCTGTTCACCTTGATTTATCAAAAGACGGAACAAAACTCATAGGTATTTCTGTGGGAGACAGATTTATCTATTTCTATAGACTTTTCTGTGTGAGATAGATTTGTTTATCAAGTCTTCGACTTTGGGTCGTAGCAACTCTTGGTTGTGGGTGAGATCAGTTAATGGAATCAAGTGCGTAGTATCCTGTTGGGATCAGAGACGTAAGGAGCACAACTGTACCTTGAATCAGTGTGAGATTGATTAGGGTTCAACTACAGTCCATTCCGAAGTTCATTGGTAGTAGGCTAGTGTCTGTAGAGGCTTAATATAGTGTGGTGTTCAAATCTGGACTAGGTCCCGGGGTTTTTCTGCATATGCGGTTTCCTCGTTAACAAAACTTATGGTGTCTGTGTTATTTCTTTTCCGCGTTATATTTTATATAATTGAAATATCACAGGTTGTGCGTTGAATCGATCAATTGGGAAATCCAAACTTTGGTTGTTGATTGAGATTGATTGATCCTTGAACATTGGTCTTTAGTACCGTTCAAGTTATTTCTCTTATATTCAATCGGGCTCGCAAATTTCTATTTCCTGATTGCAGATTGAATTGAGATATAGAGATACAAAACTCTTGGATATACTTTTCTCTAGATTGAGTCTAACTGTCTAGTTGATTCTCTTGAAAGTATATTGGAGTTTGTCTATTCAGATTGCCAAACGAATTTTTGGGTGTGGTTGTTGTACCCCTGCTTTTTCACAAGTTATTAATCAGTGGTATATGATCTTACATCATTCTCAAGAGCATGAGGATATTTTAATCCATTGGTACCATATTTCAGTATGCATATATTCTTCACCACATGATATCAACGCAAATTTTATGGATATGCTCCTCGTCAGGAGATATATCAACTCATAACTTAAAGAGAATATGGACGTTATCTAATTAGATTGGCATACCTAATATTAGAGGTTTTTATCTATGCTGATAAGCATACTCTCGGACGAAACAATCGCTGTGATTCCAGGGCATGCCTTGCAGGGACTTTTGTTATGCCGAATCAAGCAAGCGTACTCTTGCTAAATCTAGCAACAGAGTAATCTCCAACACCTCGAGCATTTCTCGGTGTGAGAATTTGGATAAGACATAATTGTATTTAACCAATGTCGTCGACGATTATCCCCCTGATCCTCGGGCGGGAATGTCTCATCAACATAACATTCAGTTCTGCATGACTCAACCTATCAAGGGAGCAACTGGGTGCAAAAAGAAAAATAACACGCAACCCAGGAGAGATAACTGATCAAGTTTCCTCTCTCGTTTACTGCCAGCTGGAATAATTTAAGAATTTACATTGTCATGTAAAATCAACAGTAAACTGTAAAATAAAATTTTGTGAACAAAGAAACTATCTCAATATCAGTTACAGTCCTACCAAGACGACTGACAAAGAACAACAACAATGAACGGCATTTCAAATGCACGTACCGTGTCTTTTATGTCACATCAATAGCAGAGCTCTTCCTGGATCAAAGATGGCTTATTCAAACCAATCATTATGCTACTGTACCGTATTTTTCCACTTCTACTGGTACGGTGTTCATCAGGTTCTTAAACCCGAGAAATATTGTGGTTCCCATATTCAAAAACATGCCTACCACAATTGCATCTTCCTCATTTGTGGTGTTTATTCATTTATCAAAAATAGACCAATATCTGCATAGGCACAAGTGCAAATTTAATTCACCAAATTCATGATTTTAAATAATAGCTCAAGTGACGAGAAGACATGATATTAATTCTAAATGTCATTTATATAAATGCGACGCTCATTATCTCTCGACGTTTATATATCTACGAGGCGCAATTAAAATATGCAGCTCTTGTTGTTGTTGTGGCACCATACACAAAAGTGCAATTTACACACTAGCTTCCTGAAGCTTCGTCGATGCATATAATTGGCGCATATTATGCACGTGGTAAAGCTAATAAGAACACAAAAGGGCGCAAAATATGCGACTCTCCTTATTGATCACCGCAACATTTTATACGGTGCATATATCTTCTCTAGCATCAAGCCGAACTATTTACCACAAAAATCAATGGTAAAACAAGGAAGAAAATATTCAAAATGTAATATATACAGTTCTAACATAATATCGAAAAATCTCCAACTTCGTCTATTAGGGTCGACGAAATATTAATTTATCGAAATTAAAATATGAACACATTCTTTATATCTTAAAAGAAACTGTCTCGATATCGATTATAGGTCATTTTAAGGACCGCTTATAGAGACTGGCTAACCGTGTTAACCCGGTGTCCATTTTTCATCACATTCCGACCTTAGATGGAACGACTTTGAATTCTGGAGATTATTATAGCAAAGGAATATTAAAATTTTGCTATCCCTCGGGATACAACAATTCCTCGCTCTGTCGATATTAAAACCGTTAACACCACAAAAATCATTGGTGTACCAACAAAGGTAATTTTATTCTCTACGCTATCCAAAAGGACGCGGAAAAACCTTTCGTTGGTTGGCTAAGGAGAAAAATAGCAAAATGCTACAAAACTCAAATATTTGGTTAAATTCGGAAAAATCGAATAATCGCACAAATATGAGTCGTTGCTATACGTACCTGTTTGGATATCTCTTCTTATCCCACAAAAATTATTTATGCTATCAATAGCATAAACAAGATGTAGTAAAATGTCTAACTTTTCCTTCAACAAGTCCTAATTAAAACAGAAGATGAGTTAGACATAATAAGAATTGTAAGCATATAACTACTTAACAATAGTTAAACTAAATATGAAAGAGTTGAAGAGAATTATCCTTTTATGTATCGTCAGCCCCATGCCGATTGTTGCAGAGCAATTTGTGCTGATAACATGTTATAATTCAGCCCCATGCCGATTATCGCAGAGCAATTCGTGCTGATAACGTGTTATAATTCATTGATAGTTACCATTCACCAAGTAACCAGTACTACGAACCCACTTATAATCAGCTACACCAATAAGTAATAAGAGTACTAGTAGCATATTAAACTGTACACTATAGTATGGGCTAATGTATAGTTTGTCATAACATGCAAAAGAAAATATAAATATGCTTAGGAACAAAACAAGATATATGAGAAGTGGGAAACATGAATCATGATTCCTTGATTTCATTCGCATTTATATCTTCATCGGTGTACAAGCTTATCATGCTATTTATAGGACTCTAAACAAAGATTAGCATACACCAACAAATGACATACAAGGGTGTACGTGGTATAGTGCATGACTAAGATTCATGCATGTTTACACATGTGAAATGGTGGGCCCTATGTAATGGTGGGCAGCTATAATTCGTCACTGATTTGCAACATGTTCAACATTTTCGTTTAATTTTTTCGAGATCTACAACTCAAACTAAAAAAAATAAAATCCAAGTCAAACTAAAGAGGGAAACAAGTACCAGCATTGATCCCCGACTTACCCATAGCTTTAGCATTTAGTCACCAAAAACGCACCATTCATAACTGTAGGTACAGAAAACCTACTCGCCACGTGTATCAACGAGAAGTAACGAAATCAACGAACCAGATCTCGTAGAAGATATTATTACCAATTTCGGGGACAAAGCATTTATGATGGGTCAAATTAGTTGTCAGAAGCACTTTATTGAAAACTAAATCTGCGAAGTTCAAAGAGATATTCGTAGAAGTAGATCTGCAAGAAGAAAGAAGACATGACGAAGATAGACTAGTTGTCCAATTCGGCGAAGACAAAATAACGAAGCGAAGTGAATATGTACGTAGACGAATATAAATTGTTGGGAAAGAAATCATGACAGTTGTACCGACAAGTCACCGAGGTTATTGGCGAAAGTAAGGGAAAAACTTTATTGAAAATTTGATTGATGAAGTAAAAGTGAAAATCATGACAATTGTGTGACATTCCGCGAAGTAAATGTGAGTTGTACTTCACTTTCTCATTTGCCTATAAATAGGAACCTTGAGCTAGTGAAAAGGGGTTGAGTAATTTGTAATGAGTAAAGCATACAGAGAGAGAGAGAGATTTTAAGTTAGTGTTTTATCATTTGGCTCTTGTATTATCATCATCATATTTCTAATAATAATAAGAACTTTGGCTTGAAATCTCATAACTATGTCTTAGAATTCTCACTTAAACTAATTCGGGTGTAACTGTGGGATTTCATGCAGTTACATTTTGGCGTCCAGAAACAAGGACTTGGATTTGGGAATTCATTCTCACCTGAGATTTTAAAAGAAACTTAGTTTTGAATCTTTAGCACTTGATCTTTAATAAGCTGTATTTCTCTGATATCCATCTAAAAGCTTTATTTCATAAGTTATAGGAGTTTTGACTTATACTTAGTGTTGAGATTTACAAAAGAAAAAGATCTTTTGGAGTTTGTTATAATTTTCATTACTTAGAGAGGAGAAATCTATAGCAGTTTGATTATAATATTCATCATCAGTTAAAGTTCATAAAATAACTCAGTGAGTTAGGTGATTTGGTAAGGTACTGAAAATATCAACTGAAGCTTGAAAATGCTAGAAGTAGCAAACAGAGTTAAGCACGTGATAGCGACAAGAAGGAGCAAATGAATGGAAGAAAGACGAAGAGGAAGGATGGAGATAGGAGAAACTTCAGATGTAGGAGCGAGACGTGGTACACTCCAGCAACAAGGCGATGATCCTAACGAAGATAGATACAGAGAAGGATCAGTCCATACTACTGATACTGAAACTGAACAAGGTGAGGAGCAAGCTCACGAAGGAGCAGAGGAAAACATGACGATCGAACAACTAAGGGAGAGACTTCGTTTGGAAAGAGAAAGAGAGAGAGATCTGGTGGAGCAGCGACAACGACTCACAAGGAAAAATGCTGACTTAATATTGGAAAATAAAATGCTCAACGAAGGACGATTAGATAATGATACAAGAACAAGAACTGGTGATTCTGAATCAAGGACGAGTAGAAGCTCGGCGAGAAGGCACTTACGCATGAGGGACGACATACTCGATGTAGACAAAGATGATGAAATAAGAGAGTGAAGGAGACGACGCCATAGAGAAAGTAGTGAAGAAATAAATTTGCGAAGAGCAATAGAAGAAACAATGAGGGAGGCAGGAAGGAGAGAAAGAGAAAGAAGGGCAAGACAAGAAGACGAAGCAAGATATCCAAACAGAGCGAGATAACCTGGCGAAGAGAATGTAAATCATATGATGCTGAATGAATTGCGTGACTTGAGAACTTTGATAAATAATTCACGAAAGGAGGACGAGTGCAGCTGGTAGAAGCAATAGAAGAGGCAGAAAAATCATCATTCACCTACGAAATACTACATGCGAGGATTCCCGCGAAGTGCACGCTACCCTCATTCGGAAGCATATTCAGCGGCACAGAAAGTGCGGTACAACACCTAAAACCGTATACTCTTTCGTTGATACAGTGGGGATGAAACGAGGCTGTCATGTGTAAGTATTTCCCTGCGAGCTTGACTGGAGAGGCGTTGGCATGGTTCGATGAGCTGCCAGAAGGATCCATTTCCTCATTCAGAGATCTGCAGAGGATATTCTTAATAACCTACCTAAGCAATAACATTATGAGACCAGGAATTGAAACATTATTCAATCTAAAACGAAGATCCAATGAGAGTCTGCGAAGTTTAGAGACGATATGGAGGACTATTTGTAGCGAACTTGCTGGAAGGGTTGAAGAGAGGAATTTCACCCTGGCTTTTGTAACTGCCCTGATTGCAACAAACCTTTCATATACTCAGATATTCAGAATCATAAATACTATAGAAATGAACGAACTAAGAGAGTTCCGGGAAGAATACATAGCCTTGGAGGAAAAGCAGTAGGAAGTAGCCGTGATTATGGTCCCTCCGAAAGAAGGAACTTCGCGGTTGTTGCCACGAATGGCAAACGCAGTAGAAAAGGATTCTAAATACGAAGAAGGTGAGCCATCAAATACGAATCAAGATAAACTTGTAGCATTATCAAGTGGAGACGCAGAATGGATCAACGGAGATTACCAGAGGTATGGGGAAGGAAACCAAGGAAAAAGGTATGAAGATCCGAGACAAAGAAGTTATAATCAGCGAGGTTATTATTCGGGAAATCAACGAAGAAACTACCCAAATCAACGATTCGGAGAACGAAGGCCGAATGCACCAGCCTTCAAAGATGTAAAGCTTCCTCCAGTTAATACCACTGTGGATAAGGTTTGGGATGCAATTGTATTGACTAAAGAAATTATGACACCCCCAAACTTGGGAATGGAACCACCACCTGGGAGCAGGAGTCATGAGTTCTATAGATATCATAGTTTTCATGGATATCGTACCAACGACTGCAGAAATGTACGAAGAATAATACTTCGTTTGCTTGAATAAGGAAAGTTAGCTCACTTCTTAGAAAATCAGGTGTTGCCACCACCTCCACCACTGCAACCTGTTCAAGACCAAATTCAACAAGCCGCGCCGCTTTACCATATCGAAATAAAGAGGGGAGCTCAATGATTAAATTGTAATTCCATAATACATTCGGCGAAGAGTATTGAAAATTTCCATGATAACATATTAAGAAGAGTACACAAAAGGGACTTCGAAGGAAACGAGATATTTAGCATCACGAAGGTGGAACCATTACAAGAATGGCAGAAAAGGGATTACATTCTCGGCTTTAGATGCACCCGAAGTAGGAGCTTCGCATATTGATCCATTGGTCGTAACTTTAACTTTCGGAAGACATTCATGATGGGAAATTGATCCTACTAAGGACAGGAAGGTATGGGCGATAGATAGAATACTTGTGGATACAGGGAGTTCGGTAGATATCCTCTTTTATCAAGCGTTCAAAACCATGGGGGTACAAAGACTCTGATCTCATACCATCTACTTAATAATATACGAGTTCAACGAAGTTGCATCAAGACCCAAAGGAGAAATAACCATGAAAATCTTCGCGGGTGAATTGGAAACCGAAGTCACCGTTTGTGTAGTAAATGTGGATTCACCCTACAATGCACTCATAGGCAGACCATGGGTGCATGGGATAAAGGGAGTTGCATCAACCTTTCATCAGGCAATACGATTCCCAATGCCCAGCGGAGTAGGCGAAATAAAAGGAGACACAAAAGAAGCAAAGCATTGTAACGAGAAAGATGTTCATAATTATGAAGAAAGGAAAAAGAAGAAGAAGGAACAGAAGAAAAGGGTGGTAGAGGCAAGAAAAGAAGAAGAATTGATGGTCTATCTGACCAAATCTAAAGAAAGATGAGCCATTCCAAGTGAGATTACAGAGAAGGAAGGAGATCCTTTATAGCAATTAAAGGAGCCAATTCCCCTCGGAGAACCAATCATGAACTTCGCAGCAGTTGAACCAACGAAGGATATGTTGATAAAGCTATTACAAGAATATCGCGATGTGTTTGCATGGAACATGGATGAGATGCCAGGAATTGATCCGTAAGTCGCATGTCATAGAATCGATATAAACCTAGCTATAAAGCCAATGAGGCAGCAAATACGAAAAATAGCTACGACATATCACGAACAGATAGAGGTAGAGCTTCAGAAGATATTAGATTCGGGGATTATAAGGCCTGCGAAGTATCCTGATTGGATTGCGAACATGGTAGTGGTGCCGGAGAAAAATAAAGGGATATGAATCTACATTGATTTCAGCGATCTAAATATAGCATGTCCAAAAGATAGCTTTCCTTTGCCAAATATACCTCAAATGGTGGAGTTTGCATCAGGATATCACAGACTCTCGTTGATGGATGGATACTCGGGTTATAATCAAATAGCACTTTCCAAAGAAGATCAAGAACACACAACATTCTTTGCTCCAAGAGGTTTATATTGTTACACGAGGATGCCCTTCGGATTAAAGAACGCTGGAGCCACTTATCAGCGGATGGTTGAAAAAATCTTCGCCAAATGGGTGCATACAAACTAGAAGTTTATGTCGATGACATGCTTGTAAAAACTAAAGAGTCTGGGATAATATAGAAGACCTGAGGGAGATTTTCAACCAGTTGCGAGAATATCAAATGAAGATAAATCATGTGAAATGTATCTTCGGGGTGGAATCAGCGAAGTTCTTGGGACACATAATCTCAAAGAAGGGAATCGAAGTAGATCCGACGAAAGTTCAAGCCATAATTGATATGCCATCACCTACGACAATAAAGGATGTACAAAAATTAAATGGACAATTAGCAGCTTTGGGAAGATTCATTTCTAAATCCTCTGATAAATGTAAACACTATTTTGATATTTTGAAGAAAAGGGCGAAATTTGCTTGGACGCAAGAATGTGAACAAGCATTACAAAGCATCAAATACTATCTCGTCAAATTGTCTATCCTACATAAACCTGAACCTGGTGAAGAGTTAATGATCTATCTCGCAGCAACACCAAATGCTCTTAGTGCAGTCTTACTTCGTTCAGATGAAGGGGTGGAAAAACCAATATATTATATCAGTAAAACTTTCAACTCAGCCGAGAGAAATTATCCAAGAGTAGAAAAACTAATATTAGCATTGGTGTACGCAACTCAGAAGTTACAAACTTACTTTCAAACACACAAGATCAGAGGTCTGACCAGATTCGGGGTCAAATATGAAGAGTAGAAATGTGGAATGCACAAATTGAGCAATTCGGGGTCAAATATGAAGTTCAAACTTCGACTAAATCACATGTAATCGCAGAATTTTTAGTTGAATTCCCTTCGGAAGAAGACGAAGGAGTAAAGGAAATGATGGATATGGAAGAAGAACGGACAGACCCAGAGGACCTGCTAAAAGAAAATCATCCTAGAAGATGGGAAATATTCGTCGATGGATCTTCAAATAGCTCAGGAGGGGGCATAGGGATTGTGTTTACTTCACCATAAGGAGTTATAATTGTTCATTGTTTTCGATTGGAGTATGCGGCCACCAATAATGAAACGGAGTATACGGGAGTGGTGCACGCACTAAAACTGACAAATGAAATGCAATTAGAAGAAATAAGAATAACAAGTGACTCACAATTGGTAGTTCGGCAGATTGAAGGAAAATATAATGCAAGTGACCCCACGATGCAGAAGTACTTACAACTCGTGAAATTATATTCTTCCCGAATACCAAACATAATTTGGAGGCACATATGCAGAAGAGATAATAGGCATGTTGACGCATGTGGCTTTCATAGCATCAATGATTATAAATCCATACATCAGATTCATAACAATCGAGCGCTTAAGGAAACCATCTATAAGCAAAGATGACGAAGTGGTGAAAGTCATGCTCCTGGAGAACGGCGAAGAGAACACTGACTTAAGTAGTGAAGATTGGCGAACACCCATTAATAAAAATTTGGTGAAAGGAGATCTACCACGTGATAGATTTGAAGAACATATATTCAAAAGCAAGACAACCAATTATAAACTGAGAGAAGGAATACTGTACCGAATATCATTCTTGGGTCCATTGTTAAGGTGTTTATCGCAAAAGGAAGGGATCGAAATAATGAAGGCCATATATTATGGGGACGCTGGCAATCATAGTGGTACTAGTTCGTTGGAACACAAAACTAAGACACAAGGGTATTTCTGGCCGCATATGCACGATGATGCGAAGAATATCTCCACGAGATGTGAAGCCTGACAAAGATTTTGAAAAAGAATCCATGCCCATGCGACGAACTTAAACTCGATACTGAGTGTTTGGCCCTTCACAATGTGGGGCGTAGACATAGTGGGACCTTTCGTAACTTGATCAAAACAACGAAGATATTTGATCGTAGCAATAGACTACTTTACCAAATGGGTCGAAGCGAAGCCTTTGCAACATATTCGTGATACTGATGTATATGATTTTATCCTTGAACATATCATATGTATATTTGGGGTCCCAGTGCAAATTGTTTCTGATAATGGAAAACAATTCGAAAGAGAAAACATGACGATGTTGTTCAATGCATTCAAGATACAATCAGGAAAGTCAACTCCACTCTACCCACAGTGAAATGGGCAGGCGAAGGCCACGAATAAAACTATAGTGACCAAGCTGAATAAGAAGTTGGATGGATATCATAAAGGATGGTGCGAACAGGTCCCGAATGTATTGTGGTCTTACAGGACAGCCAGACGAGATGCTACAGGAATATCACCATTCTGCCTTACGCATGGAGTAGAGGCAGTACTACCCACCGAAGTAATCATGTCTATGACTAGACGAGAATCCTGGGAGAAGAATCTAAATACAGATCTAATTCTTGCAAAGTTGGATGACATAGAAGAAATTCGGGAGACTGCACTTCGCCATATGACTAATTATCACATAAGGTTATCTCAGGAGTACAACAAAAAGGTGAAGGAGTGAAGTTTTGAGCCAGACGAGTTGGTATTGCCAGATATCCCACATTATCAAAAGGGATCAGGAGGAAAATTGGAGCCAACGTAGGAAGATCCCTACATAGTGAAGAGAGTAGTGGGAAATGGAGCCTACGAATTAACGGATTGCGAAGGAAAAGGAACTATCCCGAAGGTAACCCAATATATGGCGAAACATAGAGACAAGACAGAAGGCTAGATCATCCTTGGAATCCAGTCTACATCAAAAAGTTGTTAGAGCATTTCTCGGTTGAACTCGCATGCGTTGCTATATCAAGCATGTTTGTCAATGTTAGTGATCAAAACTATAAGTCTTTATTTCTAGTCTACTATAGCTAAGTCTCGGACTAGGATAAAAAGTGTAGTTGAGATCAAGAACTCCATGGCGATCATCGTACAAGACAAAGGACTACTCAAGGAAGACTTAAACTTATCTATCACTCAAAAGTCTATCTACTATATCTCCTATTTTGAGACAAAATTCGTTTTGCTATATAGACTTTGATTATACACATTTGCTATTTCGAGCCGAGTTTATCTCGCCTATCTATTTCTCGAAATATGTGTTGGTAAGATTTTGCTTTGGCCAAGTTCATCTTTACCTAGTGACGAAAGTCATGACACGTTTCAATCACTTTGAAAATTGCTTACTTTGACGGAATGTCCTCTAAGAATGTTTCAATGATTGAAATGAGAGTTTAGATTAAATAACCAATGATGGATATAAGCATTGTGTGGCAACACATATATGTATAAGTCCTTTTTCCTTGAACCGTATTTTGCGAACTTTGTTGATCAAGAGAACCGAAATCAGAGCCGTGAGCTAAGTCTGCGAACTGGCGGAAGTTCTCTTCTTGAGAAATTCTGCTGGAGTTTGAGAACTCCTTCCGGGAACTTAAGTCCGCGAACTTGAGTTGGTTATATCTAAAAATGATTGTTTGTGAACTCATTTATAAAAACTAAGGAATGCAAAATGCAAATCGTGGCTATATAGTTCATGAAACGATTCGAGTGAATCAAATTGTTTTTGCTTCGATTGTGTCTTGTGTAGTTACATAATATTTCCTTGCAATTGAACAACTCTCTAACTAGTTCATTTGAGTCATTTGAACTAGTTATGGTGAAGAAGAATATGGTTGATATGAAAGTGCTCATATGGCTAACCATTTGGTTAACTATTGTTGAACCAACAAATGTTCATGTTTGGGTACGGTTACATAAACCCAAAATAGTACATTTTATTTGTGTGTAACAAGCTAAGTTTTCGATCCAACGGTTGAAAGATATTAGCTTGAATCTAATCAGGTTTTCATCTAACGGTGAATATTGAATGCTTTGTTACCAAGCTAACATTGATTGCAAAATCTGATTTGAAAGACTATATAAGGGAGAACTAATCCCCACACCTTCCATGTGATACTAGTTGTATTAGCTAGAGTCGATTCTCCTTTAACCTTAGGTTTTCTTCTTAAACCAGGTTACCGACTTAAAGACTTCATTGGGATTGTGAAGCCAGACCGATACTACTTTCTCGTAGTTGTGTGATATGATCTTGCTGATTCTATCGTTTTGAGTACAATCGTAATGATTTGCTTGATATCTTTATCTCCGATAGGCAAGATAGAAAAGCAATCACAAACATTTTCGTCTCATCATTTGTGATTCCACAATATATTTTTTCGTTGTGTCGATTAGGATTATTGTGAGGTGATTAATAATACTAGGTTGTTCTTCGTGAATATAAGTCCGGGTTATCAATTGGTTCATGTTCACATTGATTTATCAAAAGACGGAACAAAACTTGTAGGTTTATCTGTGGGAGACAGATTTATCTATTCTGTAGACTTTTCTGTGTGATACAGATTTGTTTATTAAAGTCTTCGACTTTGGGTCATAGCAACTCTTAGTTGTGGGTGAGATCAGCTAAGGGAATCAAGTGCGTAGTATCCTGCTGGGATCAGAAACATAAGGAGTGCAACTGTACCTTGAATCAGTGTGAGATTGATCGAGGTTCAACTACAGTCCATACCGAAGTTATTTTGTAGTAGGCTAGTGTCTGTAGCGGCTTAATACAGTGTGGTGTTCAATCTGGACTAGGTCCCGGGGTTTTTCTATTTTTGCGGTTTCCTTGTTAACAAAATTCTGGTGTCTGTGTTATTCCTATTCCGTATTATATTTTGTTATATAATTGAAATATCACAGGTTGTGCATTTGAATCAATCAATTGGAAATCCGACCTTTGGTTGTTAATTGAAAGTGATCGATCCTTGAACATTGGTTTTTGGTACCGTTCAAGTGATTTCTCTTGTATTCAATTAGGCTCACAGATTTCTATTTGCTTGAGAAAGAATTGAATCGAGAAAGAGAGATAAAACTCTTTGATATACTTTTTATAGATTGAGTCTTGTTGATTCTCTTAAAATTATATTGGAGTTTGTCCATACAGATTGCTAAGTAAAATATTGGGTGTGGTTGTTGTACCCCCACTTTTTCAATTGGTATCAGAGCAGGCAAACACGTTCAAGACCTTATAAGTCTGTGTTTGTAGCGATCTGACTCTATGGACAAGAGTACTATCTCTGATAAACGCGTCACCAGAAATAAAATCTCTGTCTCGTCTATTTCTATTAAAGAGAAAGATTCTTCAATCTCAAAGATAGATGAACCCTGTGTTCAAACTAGACAGACAGGCTCCGACATGTATTTTTCCGATTACCCTTCACCAGAAATAAAATCTCTGTCTCGTCTATTTCTATTAAAGAGAAAGATTCTTCAATTCAAAGATAGATGAACCCTGTGTTCAAACTAGACAGACAGGCTCCGACATGTATTTTTCCGATTACCCTTCAAAAAGTCTATTGCTCTAAATGAACGGAAACAATTTTAAGAGAGTGATTTGATTCTAAATCTTGTTAGAATTCAAGCTGATATATTTAATCGGTTAAAACATCATGTCAATGTTCTCCTTGGTGTTGTAAGAGCCTGCAAGTTCAAAGAAAATACTAAAGATCATTCTTCATGTATATCTTTTGAGGCAAGCCTCAAAAAGGATGCTTTGGAAATTGAACATCGCTTGAATAAACTCTCTATTCAAGGATGCTCTAAGCAGCCCAACATATCAAGTTCTGCCACGTATGAAAATGTTCCAGCTCCAGAAGTAAAAACGGAATCTCTTCCGTTCAGAGAAGATGTTTTAGTCTCCTCCAATCAAGGATGTTCTACATCACATGGAAGGAAGAAATCTCCTAACGAGATTGTTAAGACTGTACTGTCTAATCACTCTTGTGATCAGAAAGTATATCTCTTTTGTGAGGAAAAATGTTCTGGCAAACAAAATGGAAACTCTAAGTTGAATAAAAAAAATCCTTTGTTCAACTTCAACACACCTTAGACTTAATCCTCAAGGGTGTAACTGACATTCGTATGTCTAAACCAATTGGTTTTCATACATACCCTGTGTATGCTACCAGGAAAGTCAGTACAATGAGTTCCTCAAATGCTCCGGCGTAACAAAAGTCTTAACAAAAAACATTTAAGGAAAGAACAAGTCTCTCCTATCGTCAAAAGAGAAGATAATGTTGTCCTTGATGTGAATAAGATTCCAGGAGAAAAGAGCGAAAATGATGATATGAGAAATGTCCTGAAGGTGATGATTAAAAGGAATAAGGAAACTATCAACAGGTTGTCAATTCCCTCAAGGCAAAAATCCTCTGGTAAGGACTCAAACTATGTCTCATATTTTGATGAAAGTAAGTTTCATGATAATTTCTCACATCAAAATGGATCCTTTTCTAGATTCTAAGGAAAAAGAGATTCGACCAAAAACACAATTCTTTTAATGAGCTCAGAGCTCATACTTGTGCTAATTAATCACAAGGGTTAAAGAACTTACTCATAAAAATCATGTTGAGTAAGATGTGTCAATTTTCAATTATATTGTTAGCATACTACTTCTGTTTAGTGAAGCTATTTTCTTATCGTCTATAACTAAACTACTGGTCTGCAGAAAAGGTTGCTTAAGTTTTTTTTTTTGTGTCGTTTCTTGTTATTTTTATTTTTTCTTTGCAACAAGGTTGCTTGCTATTCTTGTGCTCTAAATTACTCCTATGGTATGGAACTGTAGACACCCCAATTTTACACGGTCACGAATATTGCCGCAGTATCGTATCCATAGTGTCCTAGTGCATTAAGTCTGGTATGTTCCCAAAATAATAATGCTAGGTGAACTAGACCTAGGGTCCAGTAATAAATCAACGAACCTATGCTACACCAAACCCACTTCTTGTCCATCAAATGAATCCACTCAGTCCCAATATTTGAATGGAAGTTCACAAATTAGTACCAAACCTCATTAACTAGACCAATGATCCCAATAGGTCCACAAAGTCTTGTCCATCCCCATTGGCGGGACTTTACCCTAAGTGTCGACATTAAATTTCAACATTACTAGCTTTGTTCCCAAGTCTTTCCATTTAACAAACCCATAGGATTAAATGAAAAATCTTTTTGATATCGGTAATAATATTAATAATATGAGTATAATATTTTTAAAATGGGAAATGATATTTAGGTTTTTGGTTAGAATCGTCGGATTTAGGTCATTTAATTCTAAAGTCGTAGCTAATGGAGAAAAAATATAAATAGGGAGCTATAGTTTTCGTGTCAGGGGAGGCAATTTGGTAGAAAAACTGTGGAGGAAAAATTTCGGTAAAAATTTGGGGTAATAGAAATCATTAGAGAATTGGATACAAATACGCTGGGAGAAAAATTGTAGAAAAAGTTAGAGAGTTGGCGTTCGGATACGATTTGCGGCATTAATATTGGATTCGTCATTTCAATCTAAGTGACATTCGAAAGCTCACAGCGAATACAAAGTTGGTCGGTAATCAATTTTCATTTACACTTTTGGTCTTTGTAACATGATTTCATAGCCATAATTAATATATGCTCGATACAAAGTTCAATGACCATTTGTCATATTTCTGATACTCCACGTTTTTAACTTGCATGCTTATGGTGCTCTGGTGATCAATAAATTAGCTTGCATCCATTACTTTGTTGATATGATAAGGCTGTAAAAGGAGTTTATGGTCTAAACGATAGTGGCTTGTTTAGTTTTGACATCTGCATACAAAGGTTGCTATTGATTAATTAGACTAGAGAATAGATTATATGAATGCAAGCTTCTTTTTCTCACCGTGATTAAACAAATCCATGTTTTGATATTACCAAGACCAACCCCATTTTTCTTATCGATTAGCATTATTTCGGTATTTAGATTCATAATAATAATTTTGATTAATATTAACAATAATAATAATAATTTGGATTGGTTTTGGTAACAATAATAATCGTGTTTTCTTTTGAGAGCAGGTTTTTCCTAGGTGGATTAAGGGTGAACTTCCACATCTAATATTTTTTGGTGTTATATTTCATAAATTCATCATCATGTATTTATTTTATAATATCAAAACCCTAATATCCCAATTATAAAGAAAAAGCCAATCTTCGGATTGGACGAGTTAGGTGCCTTACACCTTCCTAACTCATATCTTGATTCCCGGATTCTTTTCTCTGAAATTGGACTAGTGCCTAAATTGGGTCCCAACTCCCTAAGTTGGGTGGCGGCTTCGTATTAATAATATTTCCTTGTGTATTTTTCCATTTTGGATATTTTAGAGATCCTCAATGGATTTCGACCAGCATTCACAAGTGGAGACTTCACTGGGGATTTGAGAATCTAACTTGAAACATAATTGGGATTTTAGGTTTTTGATTTACACTACTCGGTATTTGCACACACACGTGCACGCTCCCATTTGCAAATGGCATTCCATTTCGCATCGTCAGACGTCCGATTATTAGGAAAACAAGTGGCTAGTAAGCTGAATCCGTGCCTTGGGCCTTATGGGAGTTACCAGCTGAACCACCACAAGCCTTAGTCCAAGTACCAAAGAAGACTAGTCCGACTAACGCCCGAGGTATATTCTGCTAAGGTAGCCCAAGCCTACCCAAGAGTTAGTGAAACCTGCATGCACGTGAATTAATTGTAAATTGCATTCATTGTTGCACAAAATCCGAGACATAAGCACCCTTGTGTTACCATATATTCTTTTTGTTTCCTTGAAAACAGGAACATGGCCATAGAATCCGAAATGAATATGGATGATGGGGCATTGTCATGGTTGCGTGAACAATTCCAAAAGATGTTGGATACCAAGTTCACAGAATTGGAAGCCGAGACCAAGAAGTTTACTCTCGAGGCCATTGCTGAGAATCTAGGAAAAAATGACGGGTCTGAAATGAGGAAAAATGACAAAATAACCATAATGATGAAAAGGTTAAAGATGACATTTTCGATGAAAGGGGAGAGACCATGGCACGCGAAAAAAAGTTATCCCAGAGGCTCAAAAAGATTGAAAGAACCTTGCGGAAAATGGATGAGGGTACAATAGATACACATGGGTTATATCCTTATCCCGATATTCGTTTACCTCCTGGATTCAAATTTCCGGATATGGACAGATATGATGGAATTGGGTGCCCTAAAATCCATATTCGCATGTATGTTAGGTACTTGAAACCATTAGGTATTAATGATGGGTTGTTAGTCCAATTGTTCCAAAGAAGTTTGACCGGGATGGCCTTAAAGTGGTGATGAAGACAAAGCCCAAGTCTAGTTTCGACATGGCAGGATATGGTCGATATGTTTGTGAGACGGTTTATGTTGGTCCCTGAAATTCAGTTTACTCGGAAACACTTAGAGGCGGTCAAACAAGAAGCCAATGAGGCATTTACAGAATTCTTTCCACGTTGGAGGACCAAGGCATTAGAGCTCGATGAGATATTAACCGAAGAAGAGATGGTAGATATTATAATGAACTGTTTGAACCATGAATATTGGAACCGCATGATATCATCTTATTATCCAACATTACACACTTTATGGAAGGAGGGTTCACAGATTGAAAATGCATTGGACACTGGAAGAATGACAAGGTTGACCAATCCGGAGAACTCTAATGGGAATAATTGCGGAAGGGCCACATTTACAGATGAAAATCAAGTGAATATTGTGCCATTTGCATCAGTAATTGCATCACCCACATGACCATGCCAGGGGCAGAGCCAGAATTGGAATCAGGGAAGATATGGACATCCTCAGAAGAATTTTGTAGAGGAAAAGCACCCATTACCGTATCATCAAAGGGAACCCAAGGTCAATTTTGTCTTGGCAGAAAACCATACAATTTTAGCCAACTCAATCAACAAGCGAAAATCTGATGTCAATCGACTTGTTCACATTAGTGAGCTCTTCGCGGATCAGGTACAAACTGTGAATTTATTTAATTCAACTAATCGTCCTATTTCTCTGTCTGAGTTAATGGCAGATTATTATGGAGTTGAGCAACCGAGGAACGTGCCAAATTCCAACCGATTTCCAGCAGAGCCTGTGCATATCTATGACCTTCTACCAAAGCATACCTCACCTGTTAGGCTTGTGCATATTTCAGAGATATTGTCTTATCTCGTTCAACCATCAGTGAGTACAGTTTACCTCTCAGATATCTTGCCTGCTGATTCAGTACATGCAACAAATCAATCTTCATCTACAAGGTGGAATCCATTCAAAAGTGAGGGTGGTGATGAAGTTCAAAATGTAGCAAGAAGCAGACTCATTTACAAGCCACCTTATCTCAGGGATAAAAATACAATGCCACCTACACAACCATCACCCAGGTTGAAGTCTACAAGACAATAGGATGAACAAAAAGTGGTAAGAACAATAGCGGCTGAGTCAGGTAAGTCCCTAACTCATTCTGTTGAGTCAATTCGACCGGTTAAGGGTACATCACCTGAATTTGTAAATAAGTCGTCTTTTATTTCCAATTTTCAAAATATTTCAAAAAATCCAAAAAAAATTAATAAACTAAAAAAACCAAAAAGATTTTGTTTGCAGGTTGGAAAACAACATACTTGGTATAAATAAAGTGTTTGAGAACACTGACAAGCCGTGGGGACTGTGGAACCACCAAAAAGAAAAACCTGAACCGGCTAAAGAAGTAACATTTGTCAATCAAAACAAGAAAAATCAACCTTTAAGGGCACCTCAGAGAAAGAAGATGAATACAACCAAAATGTGGATACAGTGCAAGAATGTGCCAATCTGTACAAAGTAGTGAATTTAATTGAAGGGAAACCGTTATGCTTAAGACCACAATGGATGTTGAAGACCTATTGTTGATGGTGGATTTTCGTTTAAGGTTAAATTGTAGTAAACCGTAAAATCATGCGCCGACATCTTGTAAAAGATAAAGCCGTTTATAAGTGACGGATACTCCTCACTTAATTCACCAAAGAGTGGAGCATGTAGCAACAATCCCATTCTCGTGAATACATGAAATTCCTCCAGGTTGGAGCATGTAGCAACAATCCCTTCCCGTGAATTTCATATCAGCCTTGTATTTCCGTACTCATTATCGGTGTGGCATGACGATCGAGTGTTACTCTGCGTAGTAACACGAACCTCCAAGCACTATAATGAATCATTATCGTTGTGGCATGACGACCGAGTGTTACTCCTACAAGAGTAACACGAACCTCCAAACACTATAATGAAACCATGTACGAAATACCCGCATGTGCCGATTCTCTGTGTTATACTAGCCCGATTGAGCATCCGGATTTGATTGTATCAGTCTCCGGATATGATCTGATCGCAGTCATCCAACTCCACAAGCATGATTGGACGACCACAGATCAATTCCATCACCCCCAAGCAGGTATGGAATACCCACGGCCTTAGCTTGCCAGATATGATCTGGATCGCAGTCATCCAACTCCACAAGCATTATTGGATGACCACGCATCAATTCCATCACCCCAAGGTGTATGGAATACACACGGCCGACCCCGCATGGTCGACCTTTGGCCTTCGCTTGCCAAGAAACCGTCCATACCAAGCATTATGGACGGGAAAACCTAATTAGGGTTTGCGGCATATTACATGTGCCGCAAAACGGTCTCAACCGTCCATCTTCGCAGCATAGATGGAGGGTGTAGATGTAGACTCAAAGGGCCCGGAGCATGTCGACACAATCACCATGTGACCGCCTACACACTTGACCAATCGGGTCAAAACCAACCACGGTTGGTTACAACACATTCATCCGCCCGAAATAGCATGGTCGCGCGGCTTTTGCCAAAATTAGGTTTCAAGTCATCACGCGCGTCCATCTTCTCCAGTACAAATGGAGGGTCACAGATTGATTAACCAAGGCCGGTCATACCAAAGATGACCACCGTGGCCCATCTACCTCCTCTTGCGGTCGGCCAAAGCATACCATTCCGGCCAACCCAAAACGCACGCCCAAACTCGTGCGGTTACACCTCCCAAATCCCGAACCGATCTCGACCGCTCAACTTCATAGGATGATTTGAGTGGCTTAGATCACGTTTTCATGGGATAATCGGGTATAGGTGTGAACACTAGCCTACCACCTACACGCTCGGGTATGATCGACCAAGACCGACCAAGATGGGTCATCTTGGAACGCACGCCCAAACTTGGGATGTCATGCGGGTTTCCAACTTCTTCGCGGCAAGGGATTTCTCGCCGCAACCGATCTCAACCACTCCTCTTTGACGGTCAAATTGAGTGGCCTAGATTGCATCTTCATGAGACGGTGAGACATGGACGTGTACACCATCATGCCGTCAACACGCATGTATGGTCGGTCCCTCTACAAAAATCCTTCCCATGCTTGGTTTCGACCAAGTCAAGAGTGATGCTTGCGCACCTCTTTAAAAACCCTAATTTCATCAACGGTCGCAGATGAGTGTCTCAAACATCATCTCATCCGTCCGACCTGCCTTGGTTATACAACCCCGGTCAGAGTTATTTGGTTAGTGAGGAGTCGTTACCCATCACTTTACCACACCGAATGCGCATGCGCATAAAATACACACGATACTTCACAAGTATCGACTTTCTCCGAATAACGCAGGTTATTCAATTCAAGATTACATGCTATCTTCCGTGGATCCACGATCCACATTCCAGACATCAATCATGTCACAAACTTGGGGATACATATTGGGGTATTGGTCGGCGGTTTATAGCGTACGGCAGGCAACGCGCCATCACAAGAACGTGTTAGGAAGTCATGGACGGTTAGAGATGAACCGGAGAAGTGGGCAAGACCGTCGATGCTACCGACACACAACTCCACCACTCCATCATTCCATTACCTCCACTTCCCACGAGAAACGTGAATGAGGCTCAATGACTTGTATAAATAGGTTCTCCGCCCTATTTCAAACAACAACAAGAAACGACGTAACAACACAAGTTCGGGCTCGACGAGTAAACCAAGTGTTAATACAAAAACGTATTCAAACACTCGAGCCCGCTTGCATCAACCGTAAGCTTGCTCATCTTTCTCATAAGTCATAAGCAAGCCAACACCTTCACAATCTCAACACCTTCTTCGCCCTCCCTAAGATCAACCCCATCTCCTTCACTTTGTGACCGAAACAAGTCTGAACTAGCCATTTCTTGGTTTAGGCCGGACTTGCACGCATTGATCTCTCGAATCCACAAGCACTCACCGCGTAAAGGCATTTGTTGAAGGTTTAGATTCATTCCTCATCCACACCCCAAATTACCAAATTCAAACAGAGTAGTTTTCACCCATCAACACCTATGATAAGAATAAGAAGGAAGACAGATTCAAAACACATGAAGATGAGATTTTTCCACCAAATAAAAGTAAGACGAAGAATCCTCTACATGAGAAAACAGTTTCTTACAAGGACGTGTTATTAAATTTGAAAAATGATGGAGCAACTAATCAGAAGGCGAAGAATGATTTTCCCAGCATAAAGTTCAAGAAAGCAATTAATCAGAAGGTAATTAGTAATTTTCCCAACAAGAAAGATACTAATCAGAAGGCAGTGAATGATTTTTCTAGTACAAGGTTCAAGAAAGATATTAATCAGAAGGAAATGAGTGATTTTCCCTGAATAAGGTTTAGTAATACAACTAATCAGAAGGTAGCGGATGATTTTCCTAGTATAAGGTTCAAGAATGCAGTTAATCAGAAGGCAATGAATGATATTTCAGACACGGGGTTCAACAAGATGAAGCAAGTAGAATTTCGAGAAGATCCAAGAATCGTACAGAATAGAAGAAATGTTCAACCATTTGATCGAGGAAGCCAACATGATCCAGGCCCGACAAGTGTTACTCAACCCAAGAAATACCATACCTAGGTAAGTGCTCAAATCTATCTAAGGGCGGCGAACGCTCATAAAACTTAAGGAGATTTTTTTTAGAAGTCCAATATCTCTCATAGTGTCATAGTCTAGGGGCAGAGTCGTCATCATGTTTTGGCCCCTTTAGTCAGTCGGTCAAAAAAAAAGAATACAAAAAAAAAGAAAAAAAAAAGTATTAGGGGCAGAGTCGTCATTATGTTAAGCCCTCATCAAAAAAAAAAAAATCTAGGGGCACCGTTATCATCATACTGGGCCCATATCATTAGAGTTTCAGTCTTCAATTATCGTGTTCAGTCTTGTAAATAATTTAGAGAGAGATATGTTAGTCCATTTGTATGTCGTCATTAGTCATGTAAGTCATCTCCTAAAGTTCTATGAGCAACGGACGTCCAAACGGATAGATCTAAAAAAAACAAAAAAAAAAATGAAAAAAAAAAAATAAAAAGAAAAAATATGAAAAGAAAAAAAAAATAATGAAAATGAAAAAAAAAAATGGTTATTAAACAGCCACTTGGGAAAATTGAGTAGCACTTAAAAGAGATAGAGGAAAAGAAGAGTCGTGTGGAGAAAGTTGAAGATTTGAAGCATCGAACTTCATCTCCGGAAGCGACAAGATCGTGAATCGTTTTTCGCGTTTGAAGCCAATGATGAAGTTAATTATAGCTGGGAGATAGCTAGGAGAATTGACAGATATGAAAATTTGGATGGGAACGGTAATATTTTTGGTGACATCTATCAGACACGTGGCAGGTCAGGATTCCTAAACCTTTGTATATATCGAGTATTCTGTTTTTCACCTTTTGTTTTTAAAAATTATTTTCTAGGATGTTTTCTTAATAATAAAAAATAAGAAAAATAAAAAATGAAAAATGAAATAAAAAATAATTTAGTATTTATTAGGAACATGTGCTACTAATAGCTCTTTTGTAAGGTCATCAATTACAGGGTCTCTCCAGACTTTGGACGCAAAGCTCAAAGAGGAAGTCAAAGGATACTTTCTTCGCAAGGATTGTGACAATCAAGAAGCACGGGACAATTCGCATATTCCAAGCAATCTAGGGGATCATAGAAAGGACCAGAAATGTTGAAAATATTTTGAGCTAGCTCGTAAAGATTGAAGAGCCTAAACTCGAGGACGATGCAATCGATGTGATGAAAGAGCATGTTTTCGCCATAGATGGAATAGCACAGTGCAACCGTCATGATCCCTATCATGAGGACGTGTCTTGGTGCAAAAATTAAAATACTTAGAAATAATTCGGGTGAACTTACAGTGTCATCCGGATAATTTATAAGTGAGGAATCCAACAAAATAATCGTGTTAAAATACAAAATAGGAGTGTATTGTTATAAACCATTGTTTATTTACTAAGATGCCCCCGTGGCTAAGATTAGGGTTTCTTCTATCTATATAAATAAATAGAGGCATAATCTCTTGTATTCTACACACATGAATAAGAAATCTCTTTTCTTTCTCCCTTTATTTCGTGTCTTATTCTACTCTTATTCTATATCACAAGACGTTATCATGCACGTTGCTCTGCCGACAGAGCCATGAAAACGGAGAAGATTCTCTACTATTTAACCTTCTCTTGGTTTGATTTATTTTCTTTGATCTATTAGAATTGGAAAAACTCTAATGATGTTTTTATTGGCTTTATTATAGGTTTGTGGTATGAAAAGTGCAAACCACGGAAATCTTCTAGTAGGAGTTATATACGACCACAAAACAAAGCGACCATAAAGGAAAACGGCTTTGGGAACAGTTATCCTGATTCGTCTTTTTGCCTTGTATTATTCGTTTCGTCAATTTTTTTTTAAAGCTTCTTATTAATGCGAGCTATTTGATATCCTCTTCTTTTAATGTTCAATACCGTGAGTGGTTGATCAGTAGATGAATGTTTTCATCCATCAATATCAAAGGGAGTTTCTTTTTTACCGGTGATACATCATCCTCTACTCCTTTCTTATGGATTTTATATGACTCCACAATCCCAATTACGAGAATGTTATTTTTATTTTTTTATTTTTTGGCTATTCTCGAAATTCTAATTTTTTTGGTGCATATAAAATCCATTGGTTAGTCCTATAAAGACATGGTCTATATTTATTGGATATGGGATCAATTATTTGATTTTCCTTTCTTCTCTACTCTTCTATTATAGAGAAGGAAAAATAAAATCCATCAAATGTTTACGGTTTCTATTACCCTAATGAAACTGTAATCACCAAAAATTGGTGTCATCGCGATTTAGCTACCTTTACTTTAGTTAATCATATGCATGGTTGAAAAACCTACGGCCCGATTAATTTTGGTATCTTCGTCTATTTGATGAAGATCATATGATTTTTTTATCTAGTTTTTATCCTTTACAAGAAACCATTCATTTAACCACAAAGTGAATTCTCCTTATGTGATGACTAAGTCGACATTTTTCTTCTCTTTGTCGATGCAATTTTGGTGTATCGTATATACCCTACAAGTTATTGGTTTTCTCCATCAATTATGAGGAAGGAGATGTTAAAATTGGCATTCTAAGAAATTTTAGCCACTATTTTTTTTTCTCGTAGTCTGACGACAATCGTTTAAACAAACCTTTGCCGATTATGGTTTTATTTTTCTACTAATAAACCATTGATTTCCATTTCTTACTAGGAAAACCATGGATTCCTTAATAATTTAAACCGATCTCTTTATTTTCTTAAAAAGAATCATATAAGCCAATTGATTTTGGTTTTTCCCTCCCGGTCCTAAAGGGATATATAAAGTATCGTTATTATGATATTCACAATTGCAAACACCTAGAGGAATTCTTTGTATTCTTAAGGGATATTGAGCATATTTTTTTTTCTCATGGTAAATCTCCAAAATTTTAAAATAATTCCACTTGTAATTGGAATTGGAAACTAAAGATCAAAGGGTGCGCACCGGTTTGTTTTCCTATCTCATTAGTCTTTGTAATGACTATATCGATCTTAAAATTAATCTATTTTGATCAAATAAAGTGTCCATAGTTTTATTCTTAGGTGAATGGATATCTCGTCGGCCTTATATGTCATTGGAGATTTGGTTGCATATGTTATCTTCTTTTGTTATATCCAATAAAACCCATGGTTGATTAAATTTGTATATAAAAGACTACAATTTTAATTTTATTTTTAGACAATTTCGTATGGCTTTTGAAGTCATTATCTTGATCCTAACCGGTATTGTTAAAATCCAGAAATTATTATGAGTATATATGTCCTTGAATTAATCGGATAATACTCTACGATTTTTTTTCGTATATGAGATGATAATTTCCGCCGGAATCAGGGGGAGACTCTATGATATTAAAGGTTGGCATTAATTAACTTAAAGGTTATATCACTTCTCTCCCATCATGAAAAAGGCTGCCATTAAATAGGCGTGAAAAAATCTCATTTAGCTTTTCCATAAGCTAATGCCGAGTCGAAAATGTAAATCCAATCACTTCTAGCAAAAATGTAAAGTGTTTTTTCTAAATGCTTCGAGATAGTGCTCCAATAGAGTCTATCAAAAGATATACATTCTCATAGTTCATATCTCCTCACTGGAAGATGGGGAGATTATAATGCCTGCAGGCGCTGGTACCAACAATTCTTTGAATGTTTTTCACGATATGCATACACTTGAGAATTTGTAGGATCGTCATTAGTTAATATTTTGTCTTATATTCAAATAAAGTAGCTACTGAAATAAATGATGGTGGTTTTGAACCCCTCTCATAGAGGAATATTGACATATGTGATTGGTTGGCATGTAATCCAAATTAGATTGGATTATTATAATTTCACAATTGGCGCAATATAAGGATCCTATCTCGACTTGACACCTCAAAATTGCCAAGCCTGAAAATTACAGGCTGGTGTTAGTCATATTGCGTATTAAGAGAAATATATCGTTTTAAGAGCGATTTGGGGTTATATGTTCAAATCCTAGGATTGGTTCGTTAACACTTTGTTCTTCTAATATGATGCATTTGCGTGGTAGTCTTTAAGGACTCGTATTGCATTCTCACAAGATGTGGCTGGAGAACATTATCGAATTTTTAATCCTTGGTGGATTAAAGTTATATTTAGGTAGCCAACTACAATCCTTTGTGTTTTTAGAAATTTGGTACAAAACCAAAAATCCGGATTAATGAGTTGATCATATCAACTTTGTATGTCTCTTGAGGAGTCCTTTAAAAACACCAAAATCCACGCTTTAGTAGCATAGATTCTATTTTCTTTATAAAATCATAGCTAGAATTATGCTAGCTTAAACTCGTCTTTGAGATAGACTAGAGTTCTCGATTTTGATGCTCATTTTCTCGTAATACTCATATAGTTGAGTTAGCATCCATAAATCGTCAAAAGTTGTACTCTTTTTCCTTCGTTTCAGGTTTTGTCCCACGTGGTTTTCCTGACAAGGTTTCAACGAGGCAACATCTTGTTGACATTTGATTATTTTATTTTATTTATAATGTTGATATTTGTGCTCTTTTTCCTTCGGCCAAAATTTTTCCCATTGGGTTTTATTGGCAAGGTTTTAGTGAGGCAATTTAATTCAACATGATGGTCATCCAAGGGGGAGTTATATCAATTTTGGTTGTTTAGTGGATGCCCACATTTGATTTAACCAAATCAACTTAATCATCTCCTAAGAATTTGGATTTCCTTCTCACAAATACAATTTTTGTTCACATATGATAAGGTATTCATATCTTGGCACTTTGTTGAAGAAACTACATCAACTATTTCTGCAAATCATCTCCAAGAAATTAGCAATCCAAGACACAAATACTTAATGTATTGGAAAGAAACATGAAGACTCGAGAACACTACTATTGGAAGACTAACACAAAAGAAGACTTAAAGAATCGGAAGATTTCGCACGAAAGCATTGCAATCTCCTACATTCAAGAAATTCGTTTATCGAAATTGGGAAGTGTCAACTCGAAGATTTGCAAGCCAAGATTTAACTGAAGTACTTATCAGAGGGAACGCAATCATCAAAGGTGCATTTACCGGACATATCGCGTTGTACTCTTTTTCCTTCGTTGAGGTTTTGTCCCACTGGGTTTTTCCTTGTCAAGGTTTTAATGGGGCAACATTTGCGTGTCCAACATTTTTTTAAGTTTTTACGTGCTTGTACAATTTCAGGTTTCTCTCTTTTGAGTTTTCCTGATATGTTTTTATTGATTTAGCCACGGTGGTCATCAGGGGGAGTGTTATAAACCATTGTTTATTTACTAAGATGCCCCCGTGGCTAAGATTAGGGTTTCTTCTATCTATATAAATAAATAGAGGCATAATCTCTTGTATTCTACACACATGAATAAGAAATCTCTTTTCTTTCTCCCTTTATTTCGTGTCTTATTCTACTCTTATTCTATATCACAAGATGTATGTCTTTGGCGTTCAGTTGTACGCAAACCTCTGCCAAAGAGAGGCAACTGTAGACACCCTAATTTTGCACGGTCACGAATATTGCCGCAGTATCGTATCCGAAGTGTCCTAGTGCATTAAGTCTGGTATGTGCCCAAAATAATAATGCTAGGTGACCTAGACCTAGGGTCCAGTAATAAATCAACGAACCTATGCTACACCAAACCCACTTCTTGTCCATCAAATGAATCCACTCGGTCCGAATATTTTGAAAGTTCACAAATTAGTACCAAACCTCATTAACTAGACCAATGATCCCAATAGGTCCACAAAGTCTTGTCCATCCCCATTAGCGGGACTTTACCCTAAGTGTCGACATTAAATTTCAACATTACCAGCTTTGTTCCCAAGTCTTTCCATTTAACAAACTCATAGGATTAAATGAAAAATCTTTTTGCTATCGGTAATAATATGGGTATAGTATTTTTAAAATGGGAAATGATATTTAGGTTTTTGGTTAGAATCGTCGGATTTAGGATATTTAATCCTAAGGTCGTAGTTAATGGAGAAAAAATATAAATAGGGAGCTATAGTTTTCGTGTCAGGGGAGGCAATTTGGTAGAAAAACTGTGGAGGAAAAATTTCGGTAGAAATTTGGGGTAATAGAAATCATTAGAGAATTGGATACAAATACGCAGGGAGAAAAATTGTAGAAAAAGTTAGAGAGTTGGCGTTCGGATACGATTTGCGGCATTAATATCGGATTCGTCATTTCAATCTAAGTGACATTCGAAAGCTCACAGCGAATACAAAGTT
Organism: Papaver armeniacum; assembly: GCA_023531295.1. NCBI lineage: Eukaryota > Viridiplantae > Streptophyta > Magnoliopsida > Ranunculales > Papaveraceae > Papaver > Papaver armeniacum. The sequence continues at coordinate 58,022 of JAJJWW010018380.1, forward strand.
GGTCAGTAATCAATTTTCATTTACACTTTTGGTCTTTGTAACATGATTTCATAGCCATAATTAATATATGCTCGATACAAAGTTCAATGACCATTTGTCATATTTCTGATACTCCACGTTTTTAACTTGCATGCTTATGGTGCTCTGGTGATCAATAAATTAGCTTGCATCCATTACTTTGTTGATATGATAAGGCTGTAAAAGGAGTTTATGGTCTAAACGATAGTGGCTTGTTTAGTTTTGACATCTGCATACAAAGGTTGCTATTGATTAATTAGACTAGAGAATAGATTATATGAATGCAAGCTTCTTTTTCTCACCGTGATTACACAAATCCATGTACTGTTAATAAGACCAACCCCATTTTTCTTATCGATTAGCATTATTTCGGTATTTAGATTAATAATAATAATTTTGATTAATATTAATAATAATAATAATTTGGATTGGTTTTGGTAACAATAATAATCGTGTTTTCTTTTGAGAGCAGATTTTTCTAGGTGGATTAAGGGTGAACTTCCACATCTAATATTTTTTGGTGTTATATTTCATAAATTCATCATCATGTATTTATTTTATAATATCAAAACCCTAATATCCAAATTATAAAGTAGAGGCTAATCATCGGATTGGACGAGTTAGGTGCCTTACACCTTCCTAACTCATATCTTGATTCCCGGATTCTTTTCTCTGAAATTGGACTAGTGCCTAAATTGGGTCCCAACTCCCTAAGTTGGGTGGCGGCTTCGTATTAATAATAGTTCCTTGTGTATTTTTCCATTTTGGATATTTTAGAGATCCTCACGGATTTCGACGGTATCTACAGGAATTTATTGAGCCGTTTATGAATTTTCATGTAGCAAAAAGGCTTTTTATCTTAAAACTTTTCCTTGGGTAAGGTTGTGTTCGTACAGGTACCCCTGTTACTAATACGAATCAATTCTTAGTAACCCTAAAGGTCTCCTTCCCTTAGAAAACCACATAAATACCAAACCTCTGAGTCACGTTTGCATTACTCGGTTTATTTTGGTTTGTCAAGAATGTCGTCCTCTTCACGAACTCCGTGGTTTTGCTAAAGGCTTTCTTGATAAAGGTATAGGTTTTGAGTCCGAAGGGAGGAAGAAAAGAACTCTTGTTGAGGATGATCATCCCAATGCCTCATGTTACTTTGCCTACACACATGAGGATGTTGATAAAGGGGATATGATCTCTGCAGAAGTAGTTCATGACTTTCTTAAATATTATGAGGAAGAAAAACTGCAGCTTGTTGATACTTTGAGGAGTCTTACTGTGTTAAGAAATGAGTTGGAAAAGGTTAATGCTGACCTTGGTCTCATAAAAGCGCTAGTTAAAGACCTTCTTAATGAAGATACTTCTTCTAAAGTTGCAGTAGATGCTGTCAATCACAAGCTCAAAGACCCCAAGACTCGTGGAGGATTCTCAACCGTCTATATGACCTTAGTTCGTGTTCGGCCATGGCAATCGGAGTCATTTTTGTTCCTTAGCTTGTTGAGTTTATTTGTCTAGTAAATCTTCTTTTTTCTTATTTTGTTTAAGAAGAATAACTAGAGTTTGGAATAGCCATTATTGTGATTACACATAGCTATGTCCAACGTTTTCATCTTCATGTTTTTAGATTTTGGTTTAAAATTCTAAAATTGTTTGGAAGATGATTTTTGCAGTATTAATCTTTATGGTTTTATATATTGCAATTTATTATGGGATATGTGTATTTGCGTCCGTGAACTGTGATTGTCGTCAAAAGTTAAGTCATTTATATGTCGATATGCATGTGTTGATAAAAGAAGGAATGAACTTTTGACAAATACAAAAGTTAAGCCTATTATGTCAATTATTAATGGAAGATAGGTTAAAATCTTTTTTTACAAGGATTATGTCTATTGTATGTCATTGTGCAAATGGTGATGGAAATAGAATGAATCCTTGCTTATTCCACGGTATAAGGTCGATCTCCAATCCACAATTTTTGTGTACATACTGTGTTGTTCCATAAGGTGTCTTATGTTGAGCTCTATAGACTAAGTTAATTTTTGGCTTAGTTGTTGCTCCGTGAGATACTTTGTGTTGAGCATTTTCAACTTAATTAATCATCCTTGTTTGGTTATTTAGTTGTTGCTCCGTAAGTTCTCTTATGTCGAGCATGACCGATTAAATTAATTACTTTTTGTGGTTAATTTGGTTGTGTGTTCAGATTAGATTAATTATGGGTTCTTTTGTGATTAATCTAATTGATTTTTTGAGTCTCCATAAGTTCACTTATGTTGAGAATTTCCTATTAAATTAATCATGGGTTCTCTTGTGGTTAATTTAATTGTATATTTTGGATTCAAGTTCATACTTGCATGTGATTTGTTATGTCCAAAGAAATTCTTCTTTTCTTTTGAAATTAAGGTCGCTCTTGTTGGTCTTTCGGGAATGACATAATATGGGGGAGAGTTCTTAATTGAACTTGTGCTTGATTGCCAAATCTTTGTGGGGAGTGCGGCTGTGGAATATTGTAGGGGTTATCTTGTATCTTTATAAACTCCTTGATGAATACATTTAGCTTCGGCTATATGATTGCATCTAAATAAGATGATATGTGCTTTCTTTTGGTTATGAAATGTCTCTTTCAGAAATTTCATTAAGATCCCGTTTTCGTACCTTTGCCAATTTTATTGACAAAAGGGGGAGAATTAATATGTAGTTCACACTACAAATACATATGGTTTTCTGATCATTATGTAAGGGGGAGTGGTTTCCATGTGAGATGGAGTATTGACTAAGGGGGAGTGATACATATCACCATAGTATTGTTGTCGAAGTTGTGATGCAGTTGAACTTTGATACTATATAATGATACTATGACACTGTATAAAAATGATTGAGAACTCTTGTTTTCTCGTTGTTATAGCTACGGATTTTCAACAACGATGATGCTGAACTTACAACCTTTGGGATCATTGGAGTACTTGGAAGTGACGAAGATTTCGAGTAATGTTGAAGATTAGGCATGTGGAATAGGAGCTACAAAAGTTAATTCATTTATTTTTTGTATTCCATATGTATTGATAGTTTTGTCACTAAAATTGACAAAGGGGGAGATTATTAGAACATTTCTCGGTCGAACTCGCATGCGTTGCTATCTCAAGCATGTTTATCAATGTTAGTGATCAAAACTATAAGTTTTGATTTCTAGTCTATTATAGCTAAGTCTCGGACTAGGATAGAAAGTGTAGTTGAGCTCAAGAACTCCATGGCGATCATCATACAAAACGAAGGACTACTTAAGGAACTGGTGGATCTTCATCGACTAAAAGGTATGTGGAGACTTGAACTTATCTATCACTCAAAAGTCTATCTACTTTATCTCCTATTTTGAGACAAAAGTCATTTTGCTATAGACTTTGATTATACACATTTGCTATTTCGAGACGAGTTTATCTCGCCTATCGATTTCTCGAAATATGTTTTGGTAAGCTTTGCTTTGGCCAAGTTCATCTTTACCTAGTGACGAAAGTCATGACACATTTCAATCACTTTGAAAATTGCTTACTTTGACGGAATGTCCTCTAAGAATGTTTCAATGATTGAAATGAGAGTTTAGATTAAATAACCAATGATGGATATAAGCATTGTGTGGCAACACATATATGTATAAGTCCTTTTTCCTTGAACCGAAGTTTGCGAACTTTGTTGATCAAGAGAACCGGAATTAGAGCCGTGAGCTAAGTCCGCGAACCGCGGAAGTTCTCTTCTCGAGAAATCACTTGGAATTTGAGAACTCCTTCCGGAACTTAAGTTCGCGAACTAAGTTTGCGAACTTGAGTTGGTTATATCTAAAAACGATTGTTTGTGAACTCATTTATAAAAACTAAGGAATGCAAAATGCAAACCGTGGCTATATAGTTCATGAAACTATTCGAGTGAATCAAATTGTTTTTGCTTCGATTGTGTCTTGTGTAGTTACATAAGATTTCCTTGCAATTGAACAACTCTCTAACTAGTTCATTTGAGTCATTTGAACTAGTTATGGTGAAGAAGAATATGGTTGATATGAAAGTGCTCATATGTCTAACCATTTGGTTAACTATTGTTGAACCAACAAATGTTCATGTTTGGGTACGGTTACATAAACCCAAAATAGTACATTTCATTTGTGTGTAACAAGCTAAGTTTTCGATCCAACGATTGAAAGATATTAGCTTGAATCTAATCAGGTTTTCATCTAATGGTGAATATTGAATGCTTTGTTACCAAGCTAACATTGATTGCAAAATCTGATTTGAAAGACTATATAAGGGAGAACTCTAGCAACTGGGAAACCTAATCCCCACACCTTCCGTGTGATACTAGTTTATTAGATAGAGTCGATTCTCCTTTAACCTTAGGTTTTCTTCTTAAACCAAAGTTAACGACTTAAAGACTTCATTGGGATTGTGAAGCTGCACCGATACTACTTTCGTAGTTGTGTGATCCGATCTTGTTGATTCTATCGTTTTGAGTACAATCGTAACGATTGGCTTGAGATCTTTATCTCCGATAGGCAAGATAGAAAAGTAATAACAAACATCTTCGTCTCATCGTTTGTGATTCCACAATATCTTTTTCATTTGCGTCGATTAGGATTATTGTGAAGTGATTGATAATACTAGGTTGTTCTTCGGGAATATAAGTCCGGGTTATCAATTGGTTCTTGTTCACCTTGATTTATCAAAAGACGGAACAAAACTTGTAGGTTTATCCGTGGGAGACATGTTTATCTATTTTGTAGACTTTTCTGTGTGATACAGATTTGTTTATTAAAGTCTTCGACTTTGGGTCGTAGCAACTCTTAGTTGTGGGTAAGATCACCTAAGGGAATCAAGTGCGTAGTATCCTTCGGGGATCGTAGACGTAAGGAGCGCAACCGTACCTTGAATCGGTGTGAGATTGATTGGGGTTCAACAACAAATCCGGACCAGAAGTTAGTTTGTAGTAGGCTAGTGTGCGTAGCGGCTTAATACGGTGCGGTGTTCAACTGGACTAGCTCCGGGGGTTTTCTGCTTTTGCGGTTTCCTCATTAACAAAATTATGGTGTCTGTGTTATTTCTATTCCGCATTATATTTTGTTATATAATTGAAATATCACAGGTTGTGCGTTTGAATCAATCAATTGGAAATCCGACCTTTGGTTGTTGATTGAAATTGATTGATCCTTGAACACTGGTCTTTGGTACTGTTCAAGTGATTTCTCTTGTATTCAATTAGACTCGCAGATTTCTATTTGCTTGAGAAATAATTGAATCGAGAAAGAGAGATAAAACTCTTTGATAAACTTTTTATAGATTGAATCTTGTTGATTCTCTTAAAAGTATATTGGAGTTTGTCCATACAGATTGCTAAGCGAAATATTGGGTGTGGTTGTTGTAAACCCACTTTTTCAAAAGTATTATCCTTAAAATAAGTGTTGCTGTTTCAAATGAAAAAAGAACGAAGATATGTACTCGACAGTCAACCAAATATTAATGAAATATCTTTCCTCAAATGATTCACGAGCAAAATTCAGAATGAATATAAAGCAAATAAATAAATAATCAATTGGGCAAAATAAGACCTCATCAACATGCAAGTAAGACCTCACTAGGAGGCGGCATAAGGCCCGAAAAACTAAAATTCAAAACCTCTAATTAGGGAGGCCAGGTACCCAATCTTTGGCGCGCACCCTAGTTCGCGAAGAGCAAGAGGCACACCTACGTAAGACCTATCACACGTCATATTGGGAAAACCCTAGAGAGATAAATAGGGGCAATGATAAGAACTATCCACCGAGGATCCCTTTTATGATGGTCTTCGGTAAGGGATGCAAAAATATGACCAGGGCGTCGACGTATTCGGTTGAGCTACGAGTACCCGGAACGTCTGGAGCGTTACTGGCTATTACCGTTTGGCAAGTCCTGGGTACGATGAACCTGGTCCCAAAGAAACCCTACCTAGGGTGTGACTTCGTTACCATGAGCAATATCGGCTAAGGGATAAGATGTCACAAAAACAACTGATTGTTGGCATGACCGGATAAGAAGAGCTCAACATGCATGTTAGGGGTAACTTCCTTGAAGGGGAAATCAGGGGGAATATAAAGGGACGATACCCTCCAGATTAAAGAGCTGCGTGACCATAAGACGGCAATATCATGGGGATACTATTCACAGGAATAGATAGGCCTATCGTATTGTCGCGAAATATCTTGACGAGGTAAAAATACAGAAGTTAAGACGAGGTTGATGGACCATTACTCGTAAGAGTAGTGGGTGCCAAAGACTTTGTCGCGAAAATAAAAACCCTGAGGAAAATAAGTCCTACAAAACAGGGTGAGGCGCAATAAGACCTTAATTAGGAGGCACAATAAGACCTCCTAAGAATTTGTAATCACCAAAGAGAGAAAAGGAAATAACAACAAAGGAAAACAAATTCCTACAAGTAATGTATTATTATCACGATATGATATTTGATATTGCAGAAAATTATAGACACGGAGGGATAAACAACCATGAAGAGGCAACGAAGAAAAGGAAATTACTTCGGACTTACGTGCGAATAACAAATTATAAACGAAGATAGCTGAACTAAAACTGAGGCAAAAATAGGTAACGTACGATGAAACACATGTATGCTTCGGAACTACTCAAAAGAATAGAGGCAAGTATATACTTTTAAATTATATATTCTTTTGAGCACTCCCTTCGCAAAACACTCATCCCCGAAAGCAAAAAATAGAGGCAAGTATATACTGGAAAGATTTAGTATTTTTTGCTTCCATGAATGAGCTTAACCCTATGAGCCCCAAGTAGCAAAGACCAATGAGTTATATCGCGTTAGCCTTAAAAGCAAACATATAATATGTTGAAATAAATCTAAGACATGATAAGTTGCTTCAGTTTATAAGTCATGATTATACAATATATATATGCATTGATCATATTAACTACATTATCCCAAACATGTGGTAGAAGCTTCGTGTGTAATAAACAGGTAAATGATGGCCAAAAACATGACGATTAAAGGCAAAAAGAGATACAAAATATTCTGCCCCCAAGCTTGGGAGCGCCCAGATTAAAGTGAAATGTCAGAAAAGCACAAAGTGAAAATCCATAAGAACTGGAAGGAAAATCAGGGTTGGAGAGGTGATTGTTGCTGCAAAGGAACGACACCTATAATTTCTTCTTCACCAGTGATAACATCTTGAGGCTGATTTGGAGGATTTGCCGATGAAGGTTTGTTAGCTTACTTCGTAGGAACATATGCTTTGCCTTCAAGAATTTCGGCCTCAGCTTCTTCGTCACCACCATCATCCTCGTCATTATCTTACTCGTCAGACAGAGTCTTCTCATCGTCAGATGGTTCATCTTCAGAGATTCCACAAGATCAAGAGGTTCGTGAGGCAGCCCATGTTTGGGACAGAAATCATTAAGGAGCTTCTTCTTAGAAGCCTCAACGTTACACCGAGTCATCTTCGCAACCTTCTTAGCGTCCTTCTTCATCTTATTCATATCCTCGTTCAAATCCGAGACCTCTTTCTTTAGCTCAGAAATTTCCTTGGCATACTCATTCTTCTCGCGAGAAAGGTGGATGATTCGGTTATTCAAGCTTCGTTCAGAATCTGCGAGAAATATAAGAGTGATGAAAAACACGACGAATGAATCACTAAATGAACAAGAAAGACATCTACAATATCTAAAACTACCTTCCTTATGAAAGATAGTGGAACACAAAGTTTATTGTATATCCGCATTAAAATGATCAATCCTTAAAATTTCTAGATTCACAACTTCAAGTTGGGAACATATCTCGTGGTATGATTCATCCCATTCCTTACCATGACCAGATTGGGAAATATTATCATCAATACCAATAACAATAGACCCTTTACCCTTGCGAGACTCAGCCTGTTTTACGTTCAAAGAGGAGCTGACATGTCTTTTACATTGAAGATTTTCCAAGCGAGAAAGAAGAAACTTCACTTCATCCTTTAAACGATTATTCTCAATTTTCAGATAACCTACTTCGTTACGAGATTTGCGAAGGTCAACCTCAGTCTTATCTTTATTCTTGATTATACGAATCTTGTCTTCTTTTAATCGCTAAATTGAGCTCTTGGACGCACAATAAAGGTTCCTTAAAGTTGTGAGAGAGTTGCCAGCCCGTCTTAATTCGAGTTTCAAACCCTCATTCTCTTTGTGTAAATGAAGATTTAATTCCTCAGTATTCGTACACTCAATAGACATACGATCTACTTGCAAGAAAAGGGTTTTTATTTTTTATTTCAAAATCTCAGTCTCAGTCCTGTAGCTATCAATTTGGGTTGTAAGGTTCAAATTTTCTGCACGAATATCTTCGACCAAGTTTTTTGCTTCGGCGGCATCCATTTGACGTTTCACACAACGAGCTTGACGAAAAATAAAATAAGAACATAAAAAAGGTAGAACTAAGGCAAAGGATGAGCACATAAAAGTAAGAAGTCTTACCGCGAAGTTCACCAAGTTTCTGTTCCAGTTTGTTCGCGAAACTCTTTTCATCAGCGAGCTCCTTCTCCAACTCCTGGATACGAACTCTAGCACCCTTCAACCTATCATGAGATGCTCTAGTCTCCACGAGATTGGCAAAATGACGGTTGAACTCCTACGAAGTATTGAAAGAAAATGAGACAAAAGTCCACAAAATAGTGAAGAGGGAAAGGACAAAATCTTACCAAAGCCATCAAAGCAGCATGTTGACTAAGAGACAAAGCCAACGAAGCATCCTCCATCGAAGACTGGTCAAGTGACGTGAAAGTATCAGTGCAAAATGAGATCAAAGACTCAATGACAGGAGACTTAATGGCCTCATCCTGTTGGGGGCTGTTTCGAAGAGGGGGGAACTGTTCTGCTCGAAGAGGGCTTGGAATCTTTAACCTTCGTCAGCTCAGCCAGATTCAACGTCCTACGAGTACGCTTCGGAAGTCCAGAAGCAGCTGGAGGGTTGATACGATCATTCTGCGAAATACAAAGTTAGAAATAGCCCCAAAAACAAATCACGAAGTAGAGAATATAAGAATACATGATCAGGAGTAGGAGATACAGAGGCACGTTCACGCTTCTTGGGACGAGCCTTAATCAAACCAGGATCAGGTGTGGGATACTAAGGCTTAGTTTGGTATTGCTGCAGCTTTTGTAAAAGCACTTTTCTGCGGTGCGTTGCTGTGAGAAAAAAGCAGTTAGACGTTTGGTAAAATATTAATTAAAGTTGAAGTTGATTAAAAAAGCAATCAAAATGTGTTGGTAAAATTTCAGATTCAACCATTGTTGTTGTAACAAATGACAAAAACAGACATATCACTCATGGTAGTTTTATTCAATTTTATTAGGTTTAAAAATAATTAATTTTTTTACTATATAATATTAATGTTCATACTAATTACCACTATCATTATGATTGTTAAGAAATTATTTTACTTAACAATTAAGTAATTATTTAATATTTGTTTTTATTTTTACTGTTGACAAATTAAGTAATTATTCAAGCAAAAAATTAAACTAAAATTAAATAATTATTTAATATTTGTTTTTATTTCTACTGTTGACAAATTAAATAAATGGTACATAAAATAGTTCGAAATAATAAAAAATAATAATATTTAAAGAATGCAATATAAGATATAATTAAAAAAAAATGATAAATTGATGTAAAAAAAATTAAAGCCATATATTATTTTATTTATTTTTTTCTCTTTCAAAAAAAAAAAAAAAAAAGGTAAAATATTGATTGTATATAAATTTAAGGGTAACTTTTGTCATTTATAAAATAAAGTAGGGATAAAAAAGATAAATCAAGCATTAAATTTATGTGGGACCACAGCTTATGCTTTTGTAGCTTTTAAAAGCTCCTCCTCCCCAGCTTTTAAAAATTGAGGAATTTGGGAAGTGCTTTGGATAAAAAGCACTTTAGTTTTTTTTTACCAAACACCAACTTCAACATTTATTGACATATATAGGTTTTAAAAGTGCTTTTGAAAAAAAAATAAGCATTACCAAACTCAGCCTAAAACAACATAGGCATGATTAAATTTTGAGTCTCCGAGGCTCATAAGCAGCGAAGTGTCTATGTTTGGGATCAGAACCGGTGCGAAGACTACCATCAGCTTTAATGCCCCAAATATAAGAACCTTCGACAATAAGAGGGTGCATCATCCAATCTTCGTCGTTAGACCAACGAAGACGATCATTCTTCGTGTAACCACTGGGATCTAAATCCAAAAGTAAAGACTTGGATGGATTTTCCAAAGTATTTCGCATAAAGCGAATAGCCCATTCTTGATATTTACGGGTAATCAAGGGTAATCAAGGTCTTGACGCCGTAATTAGCCACAAAATAATCAGCTGTATAGTCCGAAGGTTCGTATTCTTTCGCGAACTTCGGAATCTGAGACTTCCCACCATTCGAGCGAATCAAAAACTCATTCAGGAGACGAATCAGATTCCCACTCAGCTGGAAAATAGCATGTTGAACCTTCGTTAGAACTTCGTAGAAAAGAGGGTTTGCTGGGTCGTATAACGGGAAGGTGATGAGTGCCAAATATTGCCTATTTCTACCTTTTTATTGGCAATTAACTCATCTTTTGCGCTTTAAAATCATATATGATCCCAAATTCTGTATTTCCTTTGTTTACAAGAATCAATACTTGTACTAATTAATTTTGTGTTTTTAGGTATTAAATAAAGCTTGGAAGAATTAAGGAGCCAAAAGGGCAAATAATTGGTGACAATGGAAGAGAGACGACAAATGAAGAATGTTGTTTGCACCTCATCCGTAAGTGAAGAATGTTGTTTGCAAGACTCAAAACTGGGTGTGGGCTTGAAACATTAGTTTTGAAGAAGCATTGGGCCTGAGGGAGTGAAAGAACCCTAACCCATATCCAAACCCGGTGCATCAATGTTTGATGCAACTGCCTATCACCCAAGCGCCTCATATCTCTTCCCCTTGTACGAACAGAAGCCAAATACTCCTTCACGTCAGTTTCATCTTCTCTCCAAGCTCTGTAGAAACCTCACCTCTCCATCCCTCCATCAATCATCCCCGACCACCTCTGAGCTCAGCCGCCCTATCAGCCACCTTCTCAATAGCCATCAATCAATTCTTAGTCTCTATCTATCTCCACCTTAGCTTCTTTTCCCAAACAGTAACCCTAGAAGCTATGGTTGAGAGACATAAGACTAGGGTTATCTTCAATAGCTAAAAACAAACATCAAATCATGAGTTGCAGGTAGAATTACAGAGGGGGTTTGTCGGAAAACAAGTTTTGAGTAAGTGGTGGTTCTCTAATTTATTAAATTTAAGGGATTGAGTGAAACTGTGTATAAATAGGGATGAGAGTTATGTGTAAAATTCATGCCCGGAAAAGCCGGTGCACCAAGCAGTAGTTCATGTTTGATTTTATTATCTCCATGATGTTCTAATTTCATAGTTAGGGTTTAGATGAAACCATTAATCTATTGCTAAGTTTGGTTCATGTATTGATATTATTCTTGTTGTGTTATAATGTTTTGGATAAATATAATCTAAGCCTTCATCATTTTGCTTTCACAGTGTATGCCATGTATCCATTGTAGTTAGAATATCACTATGTTGATTGTGCTGCAACTCATGCTTAATTGATTGATTGTTCGATCCTTTGACTAGTTGTGCCTTAATCATACAGTTAGTACTTTGGAGGGATACTTTAGTTGTGATTAGAATATCCATATCAGGGTTGTTTAATTATCTAAGTGATTGATCTGCGGTTAGTTTGTTTTGTGAGAGGACAACTAATACTAGGATTAGGGATCATCTTAGTGACACTAAACCATCCTCCTGAAACTGCCCTGGATAGGCGGAATACCACAGGTATCCATTATAAGGGACAAGAATAGTATTGAAACTGAATTGACTTAGTGTAGGTTAAACGGTGGATTCGACTGCCCTAACACCTTATTTATCTGCTTGTACATTACTCTTTGCTTTCGCTTTTGTTATTTCAATCACTACCATCATCTAGCCGTTTCGGCAACAAAACCCCCTTTTTGGTTACTCTTGTTTCGAATCAGTATTAGTAAGAACGTATCTTCAACTTACACCCACCTTGTCTCTGTGGATCGACATGTGCTTGCCCTGTGTTACATAACGACACTGTGCACTTGCAGTTAGACATAGTCATAGGCTTCTTTCGAGTCCTACCAGAAGGTTAGACCAGCCCTCAGCTGCCCTGCCGTAATGATAACTCTGTTATCAAACCAAGAATCAAAGTCGATCCATCGGTAGTTCAGTTCCATGTTCCTTACTGCTTCAACCGGATGACCAACAGAAGAATCAACAGCGGGGAAAAGTGAAAGACCTTTTCGTTTAAAGTCTTCTTGGAATTCCTCGAAAGTTTTAGAGGTTGTTGGTGAAGGATTCTTTTTGGGAGCCATGATTTCAGTAGAAGAAAACGAAAAGAGAAGAAAAGGTTGATGAAGGAAAAAGATTGAGAAAGAGGAACAGAAACAGTAGCAACGGCAGCAGGAAAGATGAAGAAAATAAAGGATTTCTCTATCATCCGAAATATTTATAGCTAGGGAAAAGATGACCGGCAAAGGCAAGTGAAACGGGTATTAGCCAGTCAAAAGGAGAGAATGTGGGAATCTGGGAAGCGGGAATCAAGGAGAGCGTGGCAGTTATAGAAGTCCTGTAGATTCTCTTTTTGTAACTCACTGTCTTCGAACGACAAGAGAAAAGGCAAAATGTATGTAGTTGCAGGAAATCCTACACTACACACCTCACTCGAATTTGCTTATTCAATCCATTTGAAGATGAATAATAATGTGTTTTATTAATTGTTTTCTTCAAAGATTTACAAAGAAATGTAGAACAGAGCTAAAGAAATTACAATCACTCTTAATTTTCTCTCTCCTAATGACTTGCTTAACAATTCCCCCAGACCTCTTCCACAACAGACTTACTCAACCCTTTATATAGGGTATTACATAGTGGATGACAGCTAAGCTGTCCTTTATTTTCGGAAATGACTCGCGACTCCTCGCGAGTGTGTAATTGTCTGTCCTTGCGACTCCCCTAAATCTCGCCAAGTCTTCACACTTTTCTCATGTTTTGGCTGTCGTCATCCATTGTGTCATTTATATTACTTCCATGCGACGCCTTCGCAATGTAGTCGTTTATTAATCTCGCGAAGTATTGGTGTTGCGATATTCTGATCCTACATCTTGCCTCTTTTTCCTTGAACATTGCTTGGAGAGCAATTTTTAAGGAAAAATTTGTTACTGTGTTGATCTTTAACATTTGTTGATGAAGGAACGAGTGAAAGAATATTGGACTTGAAAAGTACGTACTTGCCTCTATTCTTTTGCGAAGTTAGAATCTTTGCGAAAGTGAACAAGAAGTAATATATTTTCAATTTCCCACAAAAATCTATTTCACTTTAATTCCTTGAATCTTGGGATGACCGTTTACACGTGTCTAAAATTACTCCTTTTAGGGTGATATTTAATGTTATCCAGGTCACTCTTTTTTCTTCTATTTAAAGGAAAACGCATGTAAAAAACATTCTTTCTCTTCTTCTCTATCTTCCTCATCATCCGCAACTATTTCCCGCTATTCATCTTCATCGTCTTCTTTTTATTATCTTTCTGTTATCGTTTTCATGGCATCCAGGTTCGTTAATTTCATTGATTTTGACTATTTTCTTGATTGATCTTCCTTATTGAAATTACTTCATCTTGATTCTATTCTTCTTTTGTTGTTTCTTTCACCATTTTTGTTTTAGCAAGAATAAACCCAGTTCTAAGTTTACCGTGGTGAACCCTAACGTCCCTACTGGTTCGCAACCAAAATCTTCTTCGCAATCAAGTCTCTCGCTTCAAAAAACGACTGCGAGTAGTAAGGTATTTTAGAAATATTTAATCCTTTAATAGCAATTTTATTGCCTCTGTTTCTCAATTGATTTATTATTCGCAGGATGATAAGAATGATGATAGATCTCCCAAAGGCTTCGCCATAATAAACCCGATGCTTCACGCTTGCTCCCTCTTTTGTTTCCTTTTCGGATTCAAGCATTCTACTTTCCCCCTGAGTATCTTCGCAAGGCAAATCTCCTCTGTGAGCGACCTCTTCGCAAGATAATGTACCATTCCCTACGATATCATCGCAGGATAAATCAATCCCCGAATTTTCCGCGAATGAAATTCTTCAGATACGCCTCTTCCCACTTTTACTTTTACCTCGCCCCCACCTATTGATCAGGTTTCTCAATTGGCGGTCTTATAACCATGGGTGATTCAACTTTTCCTTCTTCCTCTACTATTTCTTCTTCCTCAAAATCTATATCTCTTAGCAAAGAAAATTTGGAAGGGATGGATATAGCTTTTAAAATTTTATCGATACCATGAATGATGTTAAAAAGCCTCCGCCGATCCCACCAGATCTAGTGTTTTCGAATCTTTGGGTAAATATTTTGGTTCCGATACAATATCGCGAGTATCCTTAGAACAAGAAATTAAGACTTTGAAGAATAATCTTCATAATACTTTCTTTGGATCGCGATAACCTTCGCAAGAAAAAATGAAGAGTTAAAGGTATCTCTCCTCCCCCTTTTTTTTTTTTTTTTTTTTTTTTTTTTTTTGGAATTATGCTTGAATTCGTTTAAAAAACTTGGTTCGCCTCTCAAGTTTTGCACCAGAAACGTAAGATGGAGATATATCAACTGGAATCTATTATAGAAGAAACTCGAGTGGAAAGAGACGCCTGGATGGAGCAATATAATCGTTTAGATAATCTCCATACATTTTCTATGGATCAAATAAATAATCTTTCTCAAGAAAATATCTGCTTAGTTCAAAACCAAGAATTATTAAGTAATGAAGTGTCTCGTCTCTCATATGCTTTGAATAAATCTAATTTGGAGTTGGAAACCTTATCGATGAAAATGGAACTTTATCTCAAGAGAAGCGAGCTTTATTGGATAAGGTGGCGATATTCTCGCAACAACTTGATGTTTGTAAGAAAGCATTGAATGAGCAAGAACAGTCTAATTGCCTACTGAAAAATAAGCTTGAAGATACTACCATTGAAAGAGATAAACTTATTCAGAATAAAGTAAATCTAAGTGTTAAAACAAACCAACTCAAGGATGATTATACCAAGTTAAAAGAATCCCATTCTTCCCTTGCGAAGCAAAATAAGTTATTGATTTCTAACGAAAAGAGCTTGCGTTCGCGGTTAAAAGGTCTTGTTGGTGATGGTTTTGATAATGCCATGGAAAACTTGGGGAATAATTGCTTGGCCCTTACTCAATATCTTATCTCGCAGAAGGAAGGTAGTCATAAGATTTTACTGCCTTTTCCATTATTTTTCTTTTCTAATTTTATATACCACTTTCCATCTTATAAATTTAATGTCTTTCTTTACTCTTGCAGAATCCGAGAAAATCTTCACTCTTCTCTATCTACTTTGGAAGGGCAGATGCTAAAATTCGCAAGGAAAATGCAACTCTAGTTGCTTCCTTGCCCAATCTCGCGACCGAGCCAAAAGGAGGTTTAACTACCTTAATCATTTTAAAGATATCCAGAGTAGAAATCAACAGAAAAAGCACTTCTTCTTCAATTTCCTCCCAAAGCAGAAGTTCTTGTGAATAATATTTTACTTTCTAAATCCCTTGATCCCGTCTATGTTGAACCATTGGAAGTTGAAGATGATGAAGTACCCAACTCTCCGCGAGTGATTACGATTATGAAAGTGCGAAGATCTCGCTAATAATGAAGTTATCAATAAGGAACCTTGCGAGAATATCTCTGATGAAAACCCTTCAACTGGTGAGGGTGAAGGTGACAAGATTGTTGAAGAACCTTTACCAACTCCTTCACTGAGAATATTGATATAGAGAATTAAGTTTCTTTGTAATCTTGTTGAACTTTTCTTTTGATTGTAAAGAATTAAGTCCGGTTTTGGATGAATTATTTTCTCTGTCTTTCTTATTATAAGAACTCATCTCGCCACCTTATCAAGCAATACCTTTATTTTCCACTAATTCTTTTGTTATAATCTTTGTTGCGATGAAAAGATCTAGTTTGCCTGTATTCAAAATGTTTAAAGATCTCTCTTAAATCTTTGTGATTACGACAAGATCGCAGGGACGTCTTTACATTTTCATGTAATGACCCATTGGTCTTGCCTTATCATTATTTGTGTGGTCTTATTTTGCCTTCCTAAGTAAAGGTCTTATTTTGCCACCCCTTATTGCGACAAGATCGTAGGACGTCTTTACATTTTCATGTAATGACCCATTGATCTTGTCTTATCATTTCTTAAGTATTTTTGCCTCTGCAGGACATTGTATTTGCGACAATATGACAGGTTTAAATGTTCTTGCGACCATAAAATCCCGCGACATTGTCGTCTTTGCGACGAAATCGCAGGACGTTCTTACACTTTCATGTAAAAACCCATTGATCTCGTCTTACCCTCGCGTTAGTATTATTGCCTCTGCAGGATCATTGCGCAAATATGACAATCCTAAATTCTCTTGCGAAAACAAAGCCTCGTGACATTTGCGTCTTTTGACACTTATCAGCTCCCTAATGGAGGTGTCGCCCTTATCATCTCCCTGGTTGCCCCTTCAAGGAGGCGTACATCGGCCATACAAGACTAGCTCCTCCCATCCGGTCTTAACAACAACCAGTTGTTTTCGTGACCTCTTATCCCTTATACCTATATGGTTTATGGTTACGAGGCTGCACCCTAAGTGGAGTTTTCTTCGGGCCGAGTGCAAGATGTGCCAAGACTTGTCAAGAGTGGTAAGGAAGTTCCATGCTCCCGCACTCTTGACTCAACCGTGTACCTCGGGCGCCTTGGTCATACACCGACTCCTTGGAAGAGACCCTCGGGCGCCCAAACCGAGGGTATAACCTTATATATAGTTGGAAATCCAAGGTATCTCCCGGATAGGCTTTCATGGGCCTCAAATCTCCATGACCCAGTTTCGGGAGCGGTGTAACCTTCCACCCGAGCCATGTTAAGAGATACCCCTTATATGACGTACTTTAGGTCTTACATTTGCCTCTTGCGAAATATCATTCGCGAACTAGGGTGTACGCCATAAAGGTTCGTCCCATTCACTCACTCATTCATATTTGTTAATTCATTCAAGCATTCATTACATTTTGCGAAGCTATCGCACAATCTTGCTTTATTTCCTTTGATCTCGCAATCTATCTGTTTCAAAACATTATATCATGATTCCTTCCATTTCTCCCATCTTCTATGGGTAATATTTCTTAAGATATAACCTATTCCATGGCCTATTTAGTTTTTGCCCTACATCTTTGCCTTGAGGATCCATTAACCTATATGCCCCTGTTCCAACTATCTCCTTGATAATATAAGGTCCATCCCATTTTCTTGCCAACTTGCCACCATTTTCTCGCCGATATATAGGTGTTTCTCAGCACCAAGTCACCGGTTTGAAATTCACATATCTTGACACGCTTGTTATATTCTCTCGGCCAATCTTTCGCTGATAATTCTCCATATGTTGTAGTGCTTTCTCTTTTTTTTCTTCTAGTTCATCTAACTTGATTAAGATGTTACCCTGACCGAGATTTTTCTCCCAAGCTTCTTTTCTTCGTAGTTGGAATCTTGAATTAACGTGAGTACTGAACAACTCCATATGTTAAACAAAAAGGAGACATGCCTGTAGCTTCTCTTCTAGTTGTATTATAAGCCCATACCGCATTGGGTACTTGTTCGCACCATCCTTTATTGTATCCTTCTAACTTTTTCTTCAATATGTCTGCGATTGTTTTATTTGTCGCTTCTGCCTGACCATTAGCCTGCGGGTATAGAGGAGTTGATTTCCCACATCGTATCTAAAATGCATTAAGCAAGACAATTCTATATTTTGTCCTTGAATTATTTCCCATTGTGGGATACCAACTGTCTTGGAATCCCAAATCGCATATAATGTTATCAAATATGAAAGTAAAAACATCCTTATCGCGAATATGTTGTACCGCTTTCACCTCTGCCCATTTTGTGAAATAATCATTACGACGATTAAATATCTTCTCTGTCCCGTTCTGGTAAGAATGGTCCTACAATGTCTAAACCCCATTTTCCAAATGGCCGAGACACTTGTGAAGAATTTAACGGAGCTCTGGTGCATGTATTTTCTTCCCATGCCTTTGGCAATCCTCGCAACGTCTTGACACTTGTTTCGCGTCCTCATGCATATATGGCCAATAAGTAACCCCGCATTTTTGCTTTATATGCTAAGGATCTTCCACCATTGTGATTACCAAAGATCCCCACTATGCAACATCTTCAATATGATTTCCCTTCCTTTCTTGTTAAACATCTAAGGGAAGGCCCGTTAAAAGATCGTCGGTATAGCACTCCATCTCTTAATTCATAATTTGTTGCACGGCTTTTTAATTTGTGTGTTTCCAATCTATTTCTTGGTGTTTCTCATGTCCGGTAAATATGCATGAAGCTCGCTCTCCAATCTTCTTCGCAAAGTGTTTGTGTTCCGTCTTCTACTACCATCACATCGGTTTCTTGTTCTTCTTCTTTGTCAATTGATTGGGCATCAAGAGTGTTTGTATTTTAATATTTCTAAATCGGATCATCATCATACTTGATATAAAAGCAAAAGCGTCTGCGAGCCTATTATTTCTCCTTGATATATGTCTCCACTTTATTCTTGGTATCTGCGTCGACAACTCATCAACAAGTTTCTTATATTTTTGTAAAGACACTTCGTTTATGGCATATTCTTCTTTTATCGGCGAATTGCCAATTGTGAATCACTAGTAATCCTTACATTCTCTAGCTTCATTTCTATTGCAAATCGCAAAGCATGTATTATAGCTTCATCTACTGTTTCGTTATTTGTTGATGCAAACTCCAACTGAAAGAAAGAGCTATTTTATTACCCTCGGGTGATATCACAACAATCCCTATTCCATTTCCTTCTCCATTTGATGATCCATCTACTAATATTTCCCATCTATTTGGTTCTGTTAACAAATCTTTCGGATCTCCATGTTCTTCCTCTACATCCATCACTTCTTCTACTGATTCATCCTCTTCTAAAGGAAATTCTGCCAGAAAGTCTGCGACAACCTGTGATTTTGGCGAAGATAGTATTTCATATTTGAGTTTGCAATGACTTATTTGAGCATTCCATCTCTCAACTCTTCCCGACCTCTTTGAATTCTTCATCACTGATTCTATTGGTACTTTTGTCACCACTTTGACAACATGTGCTTGAAAATATATCGAAGCTTAAATGTTCATAAACTAATGCCAAGATTAGTTTTTCAATTTTTGAGTAATTCCTTTCTGCGCAGCGTTGAAAGTTTTCTTTGATGTAATAAATTGGTTTTTCTACCCCCCGTCCACTCGCAGTAACACCGCACTTAACGCATGCGAGGTTGTCGCGAGATAGATCAACAATTCTTCTCCTTCTTCGCTTTTGCAAAATTGATATATCCATTAAATGTTCCTTTATTCCTTGCAAGGCTTTCTCGCACTCATCTGGTCCATTTAAACTGACCCCTTTCTAAGGATATTGAAAAAGTGCTTGCATTTGTCAGATGATCGCGAGATGAACCTCCCTAGCGAAGCTAACAACCCATTTAACTTTTGAACATCTTTTATTGTCGCCGGTATTTGGCATATCGCGAACTGCTTGTACTTTTTCTGGGGTCGACTTGAATTCCTTCTTTGGATACAATATACCCTAAAATTTTCAGGCACTTTGGATACAACTCCAAAAGTGCATTTTTCCTGGGTTTACTTTGATATTAAATTGCCTCATTTGTTCAAAAAAATTTCTTTCAAATCCTATACGTGGTCTTTTGCTTTTCTACTTTTTATTAACATATCATCTACGTATACCTCCAACGTTTTATGTATCCATCTCGCGAATACTGCTTCTCCACCATCCTTTGGTATGTCGCTTTTGACATTTCGCACAAATGGCATTTTTGTATAACAGCACAATCCTCTTGGAGCAAAGAAAGCAAAAGTATGTTCTTGGTCTTCTTCGGCGAGAGGAATTTGATTATAACCCTTGTATCCATCAAGAGAAGATATCCTTTCGTTTCGCCATTGCTTCAACCAATTGCGGAATATCCAGTAACAGGAAACTATCTTTAGGACAAGCTTTATTTAGATCAAGAAAGTCTATACAAATTCTTATTCCTTTTTTCTTCTTTGGAACTATAACCATATTTGCTATCCATTCGGGATATTTTGCTTGTCTAATAATTCTTGCGCCCAACATTTTTCAGTAATTCTTCTTCTATTTGAGGATGATATCTTTGTCGCGATCTTTCTAATTCTTTGTTTTAAAGGGTTTTACATTCTTGTCAATTTCCAATTTATGGCAAGCCACGGATGGATCTATACCCGGGCATTTCATCCATATCCCATGCGAAAATGTCTTTGTAATCTGCAACAACTCAACAGTTCTTTTCTCTTCATCCGCTTCCATTTTAGTCCCAATTTTTAAGATTTTAGGCTCCTCCTCGGTTCCAACATTCACTTGTTTTGTTTGTTCTAACCGCG
Source organism: Papaver armeniacum (assembly GCA_023531295.1). Classification (NCBI taxonomy): domain Eukaryota; kingdom Viridiplantae; phylum Streptophyta; class Magnoliopsida; order Ranunculales; family Papaveraceae; genus Papaver; species Papaver armeniacum. Next base: position 78,632 of record JAJJWW010018380.1, read on the forward strand.
ACATAGCTAGACTTGGCTCTCCCATAGGAGTTGGTCCTCTTATTTCCTTCGCGAACTCACTCCTTTTTCCATGATTTCGCCAGTATTCCTTTTCCCTCTTTTGCTCTTATCATGTAAATTCTAAACTCTTCTTCTTTCTTATTTGCTTTTATCATCTTTCTGCGATCTTTTCGCTTCTCACTGCTCTTCATAATGCTTTACCTCGATTTGATGATATATTCTTCCTTTATCAATATCTCCTCTGATCTCACCAATTCCACTCGGCATAGGAAATTTGATACACTTTGATGGAGTGTTGACGCTACCGCTTTAATTGCATGTACCAAGGTCTCCCTAACAATATGTGGTACGGTGATTCCATATCCACTATACTTAATGTTACTCGTGTTTCAATTTCTCCAAGTAAAATTTGTAATTTTATCTCCCCTTTAGGTATTGTTATAGATTTTCCAAAACCATGAATATAATATCTTGGAGAACTCATTTCTTCATCTTTATATCCTAACTTTTTGTATGTATGGTAAAACATGATACTCACCAAACTCCCTGTATCCACTAAAGTTCTCGTTTTTATTTCCCATTCTTCCGCTTTTTTTGATTCTTCTCTTTTTCGCTTGCATTTATCGTGATCACTAGTGGAGATATATGATTCAAACTTTCTCTAGGTATTTTCGCTTGTGAGCGTTATTTTACGCTTTTCCCATTCCTTCAAAGACGATGTCCTCTCCTCATCTATAATCTTCTTTCCTTCAAAATCTCGTTTATGTATCCTTCCTCTAATATTTTTAGTGGAATTCATTAACATTTGCTTTTGTAATTGAATTGTATTCCATATCATCATTATGTTCCTTACTTCTTAACTCCTCTATCTCATCTGATTTAACATTTTCCTTTCTCATTTTCTTGATTTAAACGATTTTAATTGTACTCTTCGATCTTCTATCTTGTTCAATCCCCATTTCTAGCGCATATGTAGTTGTGGAAATCCTACACTACACACCTCACTCGAATTTGCTTATTCAATCCATTTGAAGATGAATAATAATGTGTTTTATTAATTGTTTTCTTCAAAGATTTACAAAGAAATGTAGAACAGAAATTTAAAAAATTACAATCACTCTTAATTTTCTCTCTCCTAATGACTTACTTAACAATTCCCAGGACCTCTTCCACAACAGACTTACTCAATCCTTTATATAGGGTATTACATAGTGGATGACGGCTAAAATTTGTCATTTTGGAAATGACTCGCGACTCCTCGCGAGTGTGTAATTGTCCTGTCCTGCGACTCTAAATCTCGCCAAGTCTTCACACTTTTCTCATGTTTTACTGCGTCATCCATTGCGTCATTTATATTACTTCCAGACGCCTTCGCAATGTAGTCGTTTATTAATCTCGCGAAGTATTGGTGTTGCGATATTTTGATCCTACAATGTAGGTACAGAAAACCTACTCGCCACATGTATCAACGAGAAGGAACGAAATCAACCAACGAACCAGATCTCAGATCTCGTAGAAGATATTATTACCAATTTCGGGGACAAAGCATTTATGAAGGGACAAATAAGTTGTCAGCAGCACTTTATTGAAAACTAAATCTGCAAATTGCGAGAAAAAAGAAGACACGCCGAAGATAGACTAGTTAAGACTCGTTGTCCAATTCGGCGAACAGCTGTACCGACCAGGCGAAAGTAAGGAAAAAACTTTATTGAAAATTGGATCGGACCGATATGGTCGGGATGGACCGGACCGAGTTGGGTCAGACCGGGCCGGGATGGGTTGGACCGGACCGGAAATTCTCTTCTTCATCTTCCTACATTCACGCGGACAAATAGAACATACGGTCGTGTTTTTGTTTTTTTTTTTCACAAATTCACGCGGACATATCTTTCCTCCCATAAATTAGTACATACGGTACAACACAATCAAATCAACCCATCAATCATCATCATAGATTTAATAAAAGACCATATCAAATATCAAATCCATCGTAGATCCAAAAAATAATTATATATACACGTAGCAAACACAACATGGAACTAAATATGTCATTTGAATCAAACTGTCCAAGCATGTTAAGCAAACAGATCAAAGACATATCTGTAAAAATTAGGAAAAGAAAAAACGGTACAAGTTGGTAAAACAATAAAGAAAACAACGGGTAATGGCAATTTATGGGGCATACAACCAAAAATATGGAAACTGAGTGTATATCATACGTTGGAAGATTAGTACGTTACAAACCACAAACAAATTAAACATGACTCCATAAATTAATATTTACACAGTTATGGGTTCAAATAAAATATTTACAATCAGACAAAATATTCATCATTAGCAAGGAAAAAATCATACAAGGTCAAATAGCGTACACACAAATGAAAAAAAATGAACTAAATGATCAAAAGATGCTATATATCAAAAGGGGTACATATGTAACTAAGAGCAAGTCAGACTACCAAAGCTAATTAAAAAAAAAAATTAATGATAATTGTTCAAACATAAGACATAAAATAAAGATGTGACATGACAATCATCATGGATTCCTATCAAAGATCTAAAAAAAAAATCAAAGACGCAGGCATAGATGGTATGGCAGACACTCAATCACGACAAGGCACTGATAGACATCTTTTTCAGTTACAAGATAAAAAAAAAATTAGAAAAAATAAGAAAAGTTTTAGATATACCTTGATCCTTGTGCAGTTGATTGATTATGAACCAATAAAAATTGAGTTTTTTTTCTTTTTCTTTTTTAATTAAACGATTCGATGATAAGCTTTTCTTTAACGTGACGACCACGATTTGAAATGCCATTTGAGAATAAACGCAGATCAACGGAGATAGCTTCCTTTTTATGTACGGACGATGAATAAGAACAATATCGGCTACGATGGATCCTCCCAAATTAGTATTCACTATCCACTGGTATTGCGTCATTATTTTGATTTAAAAAAAAAATAATCAATGATTCCAGACTTTAGCTTTACGGTAGAGCTCGTGGTGATAACGTCTTTAAAGGAAAAATAGAGAGAAGACCAAGAGTAAGAGAAACGACAAGAGGGATTGTATTGATAGCAACAACCATATTACATAGCAGAGTATGCTTTATATATAACCATGAGAAAACCCTAACTACCTAGTTGGGCCGCACATCTATGGCCATAGGCCCTATAAGAATATTTGGATTTTAATTTTCTTGTTTTATGATGTTCTTGATTATCTTGTAAACATTCATGTAACCTATATTTTCCATGAAACAAAATGTTACATGATATATATATATAAAAAAGGAGCAATACTGTTGGAACAATTGCTGAATTATGCCTGCACAAAAATAAAATCAAACACGAAAACAAAATTATGGCTGAGTCACGGACTAGGTCGCTTTCTTTAAGACGTTTCGCGGCTCTGCCCAAGATTGTGCAAGCAGTTCTTCAATGGCGCATCGTCCCCAGGATAAACAGCCGAGATCAATCTCTTACACAATCACTCTTGCACGGTGAGAGGATGTGAAACTTCTACACTTCGTTCTTGCTTAGAAACTCTTTAGAAAAACCAAGGATGATCACACACTTGTTTTCTTTCTCAAAAATTCATTTTTCTTTGAAAACCCGAGAGACAAAAAGTGAAACTCTCTCACTAAAAAATGTTTCAACAACTCTCTTAAATTCTTTTCATCAAAATCTGATTTCTAATAGTCACATAATTAAATAAGATTAAATGAAATGCATTAATAAGATGGTAATTAGCATCATTAACCAATTCAACAAAAAACGGTTTTTGACATTAAAAAACCAAATAAATTTATTCTTTAAAGGAAGAATAAATGTCACAATAAAACCATTTAAATGAGACACTAATTTATTGGAAATTAATAATGTTTTTAAAACATATATTCCCTACAATCCCCCACTTATATTTTTCAAAACATTGAGCAACAACATACAGAGTTGTGCATAAGCAAAGGTGTCTCGCGACTTGAACCTTTACATAGTGTTAATAGGCACTCTTAAAATCTGACCATAGAGTGAACATGAGTCTTGAACTCTAGGAGATAAAAAGATTACTTAACACACACGTCTATACTAGTGTAAAGTCTAAATCCATCACATTACGGCCATGTGCTTGTATCCCAGTTTAATGAATGATCTAGAGAACTGCCCATATTCTCATAGAAAGCGGCCACACTTTCACATTCACATAGGTGAGGTTATCAAGAGTACTCCTGAAAGTACCCCACTCTACATAGAGATATAAACATCATTAAGAGTTTTAAAATTAAAATTAAAAATTAAACTTAACCTCTACTCCCTTCAGGATATCATGCCGTGGGATGAATTCTTCAAAAGCATGATTCTCGCATCTCCATATTATCTATGGCTTGGTGTCCCATTTGAACCTATATTTTGGGATCTCACTCCATAGGTAAGGGTTACCCTTTTGAACCTACTTTTGAGATCTTGAGTTATAGGTTGGTATTGGCATCATAAATAACTCAATCTCAATGATTATATCATCTATGACTTCGTCAGTCCCTTTAAACCTATTTCTAGGTTGGGTATCCATCACATATGACTCAATCTCAATGGGCATCAACCTCATCCCTAAGATGTATTCACATCTTCTTATCAATCCTTTCGTCAAAGGACTAATGAAAACTCTTTTCAGACGATATATAATCCATATTCTCATAAAATTAACTCTTATAGTTGTCGTTACGTTCTCAATTCATGCAATAGCCGCGGTACTATCACATTAGATTAATATGTCTGTTCCTCTATCTATTAGAGGATCAAATCGCTCCATCCCTTAGAGGTTTCATCTGAAAGGATGTCCAATCAGCTTCGTAATATCCTTAAAAGATTGCGGTAGCCATTTATATAGTCTATTTTTAGGCATAAGGTGTGTTTGAAACACCTCATAACTTTATCAATTTTTTTTTACCAATTTTCCATACTAAGATTGGTAAATCTGAATATAAAACCCCCACTACAGAAGTAATATATTAACCCACCTACACAAAAAATACTTATATATATATATAGTCAATCACGTAGCAAAGAAACATACTGAGCTACCATACTCATGTCTAGTGCAATCATACACAATCTCAAAAGCATTAGCACTAAACCAAATGAGTGAAAACTAATTTACAGTCAGACTATATATATTTCTATCTCTTTTAATATTCTATTTTTATTGAAATGAAATAGAGATCCAAAGAAAGAAAAAATTCATTTCAAAAAACATACACCATCTTCACTCAAGTCTTTCATGTCAAATAGTAAACTAAGCATGTTCTCAATTTCATTTTCATCCTATAAGTTAGAATAAAAATTCAACAAATCACCTATGCATACAAAACAAAGAGTATTGTGCATTTCGCTTTCATCAATTCTGAAATCATTCGAATGAATCATAAATTATTCTTTTTTTCTTAACTTCCTGTCTGTATAACGTCCAAGCCAATAGATGTGAAGAAGCAGAATATAGCTAATTTGACAGCTTGCCGCAAGAAAATAAACTGTGGTCAGTTTGCTGCTGCTATCCGTGTGCTTTCTTCCAGTGGGGTTGCACCTTGCAATGACCAAACTTATGCGGAATTGCAAGATAAACACCAAGCAACGCCCCCTCCTGTTATTCATTGTGACGATGTCGTAGTTGATCTAATTGTGGTGGAGTGTCGGGCAGTTTTGGGGGCTATTAAGAGCTTCCCCAAAGGTACTTCTTGCGATCGAGATAGCTTGAGGGCGCAACATTTAGTTGATGCGATGTGTGGGGCGGCGGCTGCAGTGGCAGATGACTTACTCGCTTCGATTACAGGGGTTGTCAATCTTTGGTTGGCTGGAAAATGCCCTATTTGAGTTGGGTGAATTCGTAGCTAGTGCGCCCTTAACTCCGTTACTCAAGCCTGGGGGTGGCATTAGGCCAATCGCAGTTGGCACGGTTTGGCGTAGATTGGTCTCCAAAGTGGCTGCTTTCTCTGTCGGAAAGGATATGACTTCTTATTTGGGTGATTACCAATTCGGAGTTGGTGTACCTGCCGGGGGTGAGAGTATGTTACATGCTGTAAATGGTCTACTTGAGATGAAGGGTAACTCGGACATGATGTCAATGGTACTCATTGACTTTTCTAATGCGTTCAACATGGTGAGAAGATCTCAGCTCATCAAAGAGGTTCGTCTTCATTGTCGGGTATTTCTCGTTGGGTTGAATTTTGTTATATGCGACCTGCTAAGCTCTACTACGACCAATATATTTTGTCTTCTGCTCTTGGAGTCCAGCAGGGTGACCCTCTCGGTCCCTTGTTATTTGCTTTGACTCTTCACCCTCTAGTGAAGACTATTGCCTTCAGTTGCAAACTCGATTTGCACGCCTGGTACCTTGATGATGGTACAATTATTAGTGATACACTTGAAGTGTCCAAAGCCTTGCGCATAATAGAAACTGAAGGACCAGGTAGGGGTTTACACCTCAATGTAAAGAAAACAAAAGTCTTTTGGCCTTCTATGGATCCTAGAAGTTTTGTTGATGGTGTTTTTCCTCATGATATTGGTAGACCATCTAATGGTGTTAAACTTTTGGGTGGTCCTGTGAGTATGGATTAGAAATTTATTAGTGATATGATGATAAACAGAGTGAACAAGACTGTTCAACTTATGTATACCATCAAAAAACTCAAGGACCCTCAAAGTGAGATGCTTCTTATTCGCAATTACACTGGCGTTTCTAGATTATATTATGCTTTGCGAACTACCAATCCGGTAGCCCTTCAACAAGCCACTGAGCTTTTCGATGACCATTTGCTCAAATACTTGAGACTCCTTGTTACTGGTGATGGTTCGGGTTTTGGTCATTTACAGCAGAGATTGGATACCTTGCCCATCAAAGATGGTGGATTGGGCATTTATACCATGGCAGACACCCGCACCTACTATTATCTTGCCTCTCAGAGTCAGACGGCTGAAGTGTAAAAGGTGATCCTTGGTAACTTATTCTCAACAAACAAAGGTTCTGCTTATCAGTTGGCTCTTCAGAACTTCATCCAGGTATGTGGACTACATTCTTCTTATTGTGTCGATGATACTGCCCCCCCTTTCCATGCACTCCCTGGCAGTTACTTACTTTGATGCAATTAAGAAGAAAATCCCCGACCAATTTTCTATGTCTGCAAGAGATTCCATTCTGTGGAAGTGTAACAGAGTTAAGCATTCACAAGATTATCTATTAGTTGTACCTATTAGTGGGCTTAATCAATGTCTCGGGCCGAGACAGTTCAGAGCTGTTCTTTGCTATCGCCTGGGTATCCCATTGTTTGTTGAGAATAGTTTGTGCTCAAGTTGCAACAGCCCTATGGATATTTTTGGAGATCATGCGCTTCATTGTGCTAAGGATGTTGGACCTAAGTTTTGACATGATTTTGTATGAGATGTGATCGCTGACATTTGTTATAAGGCTAGGGTACCGACGCGTAAGGAAGTTTCCTTTGGGTTTCTGTCGGATGATGGCAAAGACTTACGGCCTGCTGATATCTTTGTTCCTAACTGGGAAAATGGTCAAGATGTTTGCATGGATGTTACAGGTGTTTTTCCTTTCACAGGTGAAGGTACCCGTTCTTTTGTTCCAGGCAAGGCTATCTCTAGTGTTGTTTCGCGAAAACGCACTAAATACTTGGACAAGTGTGTGTCTCATGGCTATGGTTTGGGTGTTTTAGATTTCTCTACTTTAGGGGAACTTGGGGATGATACTTTATGTTTTTTCAAGCGTCTGAAGAATTGTTTAGTTAGCAAGGACGTTAGTAGTGGTTTTGGTAGTTTTATTTTTCATAGATTTGGCATTGCTATTCAAAAAGGTGTTGGAGCCCAGCTTGTTGCGAGGCTGCCCACCAAAAGTTTGTAATTTCCCTTAATTACCGATAGTTTTATTAAGAGGTTTTTAAAGTTGTTTTCAGAATATAAATGATAACTTATATCTAACTTATATGCTTTCATATATTGTAGAAACTACACAGTTTTCCATGCTTAGTTTACATAGATTCTCATCTTTAACTTACACAAAAGTATATATTTCTACTTATGACTATAACAAATCATACATCGTAGAAACAACATCAGCAAAACAAGCATGTAAGTTAATTTAGCGACACGAATGCAAGTGTCAACAATTTTCTGTTTGCTTGTCTAATGATAATAGGTTCACAAATTTATTTTTCAAAAGACCAATTATTTTTTTTTTAATGAACAAAGTTTCCTTTTATGAGAAGTTATCTTCCAAATTACAAGCAATAAAATATTCATGCTACATTTTAGTCTCACTATAAATATGCATTTCTAGGATCGTTCATCTTCATTTTTCTAGTTCCTTTATTTTAAATTAAAGCTGTTAAAATATAGGGAATGGAACCCCCACTATTTTTTCACTCAAACAAGATTTTTAAAACAATATCCAAAGATCCCAAAAATTGTGAAAAACTGATGAACCAATGATCTAAACCCAAAACGTTTTGCACAATATAGAGAAAAATTCAAACAATTTTCGTAAAGTCAATATCGCCTAATTCACGACTCAAATGATCATATTTAAACAATCTCCTAGAAGCATCAAGCAAGTATTTATAAAATTCTCAAATATTTTATTTCATCCAATATCATTGCAAGTTGCGTAAGATTTGAAAATGTACATGCTTTTATGAGTTAGGTAAGATTACATACATGTTACTCAAAAAATTCACCAAGTTTATAAGAAAATATAACATGATCATATTCATCACTAACTCATTGATTTCTTAAAATCATGACAAAAACTCATATTTCAAATATTCAAAATTCAATCCAGGTTATGATAAAATTGTAATATTATATTCAAACATTTTATCCATAACATATTATTTGTAGTAGTGCAATGATCAAATTCAGCAAATTTATAATCTCAATCTTGTTAATAACAAGATAGGTGGAAACTAGAATTCTTTCTCATTTTGGAAGTATGAACATCTTTAACAAGATTGTTCTACCAAAAGTAAACTTTAAGATCGTACCAATACTGAAAATCCTAGTGATGTGAGTGTATCTCAACACCACTTTCTTTCAAATGATTTGGTTCAACTTTTGAACCATAACCTATCAAAACAAACTTGGTGTAAAACACCAATATATACCAACCTCTCACCGTATCCACAATTCACATTAACTTAGCTTGAAAAGCGTTGTTAATAACATTTGATATCCTTACAATGCCGTGCAAGAATAGCAAATAAATTCATAATCAATATTATGTTCATTTCTTGGTGAGAGTTGATATTCACATTAGTTTTGACTAGGTTTCTAATTATTTCGGTTTTGGGTTCGTATAAAATTTCATCTCATAAGTTCCAAACTTATATGAGTCACATGTTTATTGTCATACACAATAATTCTCAATATCTTGTTTCCCTAAAATTTATTCTAAGATTGAACAATCAATTTATTCAATTTAGAATGTCATTATTTGACCACTACAATAACTACAAATAGTTCATCAAACATACCTCAATTGCTTTTAAAGCTCAATTGGTTATAAACCATTGTCCATTCTTTGTGCACCAACAAAGAAATCATCAACCCCATTGCTCCTCACATCGATTAATCTCCCGTAATTTTTATTTCATTGGAAAATAAAAACTTGCTCAAGTAAGTGAATTTTGATCTGTCACAACCACTTACGTGTGAGCATTTGAAACCAAAAAATAAGTAATTTATGCACTTACATAATTACTTAAAAATTAATTAAAAAAATGGTACTCCAAGTTTCTCTTTAGTGTTAAACAAAGATTCAAAGTTATCTAGTTATAAAATCGTACGTATTTTTATAACTTTCTACTAAACATATTATCAAACACATATGGTGCATTAGTTTGATTTATAACAATAATATTATTTTTCATTACCAAAAAAAGAGTATAAAGAAATAAAAATCCAAACAGATTTTTAATGCAATTTATTACATTTCTCCAATCTCAAGTATCATGTCTTATATTTTGAACAAACATACATAACGATTCTGAAATTACCAAATCTCTCAAACTAAATATCCAAATAGGAAATTTCAAAAAAGGTTTTTGAAGATAAGTTCCTGATCTACAAGTTTCATGTTATACACGAATCCAAGATATCAACACAAAGATTAGGAAAAAAGAATTCAATCAAGATTAAATTTCTGTCGGACAGAATTTTTCAGATACATTGTGCAGTTTTATAAAATACTTTAAAAATACTTTTCAGACTCCAAAAATTCTGAAATTTTACATGGATGATCCCCATGATGTCTAATATACTAGGTTAAAATTGCAAGACCTAATTCGGTTTAGTTAATGAGATGCACATAAAACTATTTAACCCGTCAACGTTTAGCAATATAAAAATTCATGAAAAGATATCAACTATTTTACAATCCTAGTCCATAACATAAAATTAACTCTAGGTATCAAGTTACCTAAAATCTCAAGCATCATGTTCAATTGTTAAAGAAAAATTATACCGATTATAATTCTATAAAACAAATTAAACAATGATACTTATCGCGTTTGAGCAATTGTTTTCTTTTGATATCCATGGCAGAATATAACGTCTTAAAATTGTTGGAACAATTGCTGAATTATGCCTGCACAAAAATAAAATCAAACACGAAAACAAACATTATGGTTGAGTTGCGGACTAGGTCGCTTTCTTTAAGACGTTTCGCGGCTCTGCCCAAGATTTTGCAAGCAGTTCTTCAATGGCGCATCGTCCCCAGGATAAAACTGTCGAGATCAATCTCTTACACAATCACTCTCGCACGATGAGAGGATGTGAAACTTCTAGACTTCGTTCTTGCTCAGAAACTCTTTAGAAAAACCAAGGATGATCACACACTTGTTTTTCTTTCTCACAAAAATTCATTTTTCTTTGAAAACCCAAGAGACAAAAAGTGAAACTCTCTCACTAAAAAATGTTTCAACAACTCTCTTAAATTCTTTTCATCAAAATATGATTTCTAATAGTCACAGAATTAAATAAGATTAAATAAAATGCATTAATAAGATGGTAATTAGCATCATTAACCAATTCAACAAAAAACGGTTTTTGACATTAAAAACCAAATAAATTTATTCTTTAAAGGAAGAATAAATGTCACAATAAAACCATTTAAATGAGACACTAATTTATTGGAAATTAATAATGTTTTTAAAACATATATTCCCTACAAATACTAAATAAAAAAGTGACTCTGCACCGACCGAGTGGGCAAACCACAACAAAACTGTATTTGAATTTTGTCTCACAGTTTATTTTGGTGTGTTTCGGTGGGCCCCGCGGAGGACAGCATGGATCAGACTTTTATAAGAGCTTTTGGGATGTTTTTTTTTGTTTTTTTTGTTTTTGTTATCCGTGAATCATTTTGCTAAATAAAATACTATATGTGGTCAGAGTAACGTAGAACTGTATATTTGTGCCATGGAAAGTCGAATAAGCCACGTAACTATAAATAAACAAACAAACAGAACCAACAAGCAAAATTATAGAGAGACACATGTGTAATGTGCAAGTAAACTATCCATGAAGTTTCTTAAAAGAAAAGAACGCAAAATATTTACAAGAGATGAGGCGTAGAACCCATACAGATCCAACCATAAATCCTAGGCCGGTTCGTGTGGACATGTCAATCAGTTTGGGTATGCTTAGTTGGAGATTTTCTTAAAAAACTCATTGAACTTCGAATGGGAATAACCTAATGCTCAGGTGTCAGATTGGGGAAAAAAAAGAGTTTGTTTTGGGTGAAATTCAATGATCTACGCTGCCAATAGACATTCCCATTGAATAGAGATTTTTCTTTCTTCCAGATAAGCAGAATTCAGTAGTCCAAGAGACAGGTTCTCAACAGACATGTCCATTGGGTTTGAATTCAAGTTTGATGTCTGTTAGAAAGTAACAGATACCATGAAAAGACGTTACCTTTCGAATTAGATGTCTATTGGTACACCATGAAAAGGTATCATCTTTCTATAAAAGCTTATGTTTTGCTGCCAATATTTGTATCAAGTTTTTCCAAACTTTTCTTTTCATTAGTTCTAAACATCATCAGATATGAAGAGTGATTCTGGTTTGTACATGAAATCACATCCTGTGGCAAACAAACTCCATTGTATCCTAAGAGTGTATTTCAGAAATCCCGTGTAACCTGTTGGGGGAAAACATACTTAAAAGATAGCGATTTTCGTGCCTTGGAGTGATAAACTGAAGCCCAATTTCTCAACAGTTTTAACTATGTCAACCATTCAAGATTTATCACTCACTATGTAATACCCATTATTTTTTTAGTCCGGATTTTTGTAGAGAAACGGTATAAAAAAATTCATAAATGCCCAATATGTATTGCATCATTTAAAATAACACGTAGGCTTTTTGAACATGGAAAATATAGAAACTTAAAGAATAAATAAATAAATTTATTAAAGTAGAATTTATTAACATTAAATCCTTGTATGATTTATGAAGTTGTGCATGTCTGAAAGAGAATTAAATGAAGATTTATTTTATCTTTTGGAATGAAAAACGTAGACTAAATTAGAGAGACTAAACGTTTCACTCTTATATATACAATTTATAATGAAATTAAATGCTAATTGAAGAATGACATTTAAAATAAGCTATTATAATTTTAATATTAATGTATACACTTATGAACTAGTGGAATAGAAATTGTCAACCTCTGGAGTATTTTGATAAGATTGTTCTAGAGAAAGTAGGTGCTAGAATTGGCAGATTAATCAAATTGTATTCTACCACTGAACTAGTTTTGAGAGGCAGATTTGATAGAGTCTGTGTCGAGGTTTCAACTGATAAACCTTTAGTTCCCATTGTTAGAATTGGACATATTTTACAAAAAATTGATATGAGGGTGTAAACATGATATGCTTTCATTGTGGTAAAATGTCACACAAGAAAGATAAGTGCCCCTTGATTGTTCATGAATCAGCTCCTGTTACTAATCCCTTGAATGTAGCAGGTGAACATAAAGCTGGTAACAATGAAGATAATTTTGGCCCATGGATGCATGTGGAAAAGAAGAAGACCAAGGTGAGAGGGAAATCGACTAATGGATTAGGCAAACGGTCCTAGGGAGGTAGTACAGGTGCTACTAACAGGTTTGCTTCACTAGCAGAGCAAAATTCCATAGAACAGAATGAAGATGATGAAGCTTGTAATAAGATAATTAATGCTCAGAATAGTAACAGTCGATCCCACATTGTCAAAATTACTGCTGAGAATGCTCAAAAGGTCTCAGGGGCAGTTACAAATCAAAAATATGAATGGTGATAATGTTACTGTCATTAGTGGTGGATTTAAACAGACAGCTCGGGGCATGAATATGAAAAGAATAAGCAGCAAGACCACTAACTCTGTCACTGGAATTGAATTTAATGATAGACAATTAAATGCTAATGTGCAAATATATAAAGGAAAAGAACCTGGAGTTACATCTGATTTACATTATAGCAACTCTTCAGATGGATCCCAATAGTCAGCTGCGACAACTTCTTTCTCAAGTTTACCCAAGACCATTGGAGGTTATTTGGAGAGTGGAAGATCTTTTGGTTCGAAGATCCCAAGAGGAACTTCAAGCAAGGCAGGATAAATTGACAGAGATTGTGATAGAACAAATAGCACAGATAGACATAAAGCTTCAGAGGATGGAAGACATAACATAGATGAGAAGACAGCTGAACCTGATATTGCCAGAGGTGGTGTATGCTCGGGAACAACTGGACTGGAGTATATTTTTGGACAAAATCAACCAGCTACTGATTCCTCTAAGCTTCTCTCCTTCAAATTAGACTCACTTGGACCCCGAGGAGTTCTTAAACCAAGGAAGGGAAGAACTAGAATGCGTTTCAAAGATGTGGCAAGAAGCAACAACATTAGTGGTGGACATGTCACCAATAGTGGAAACCCCAGCACTAATAAGAAGCCCAAGCGATATTTGGAAGTTAGAGATGTTGTTCAACACCCGTTTGGATGCGGATTTTCGATACCCGCGGCAGTTCAAGACAAACTTTACTCTAATTCTCGGGAGTTGAACAAGGCAGTAATAGCAAGGAAAATGGAAGTGCCAGCACATAGAGGTCCTTCTAGACCTTTCTCTTTCGCTAGGTGTATTGGTAATTTCTCGATGAAGATTTTAGTGTGGAATTGTAGGGGTGCTGCTAGACCCTATTTTGTCCATGTTCTGAAGAAATTGATTAAGAGACATCAACCAACTATTGTGGCTTTGCTAGAGACTAGAGTGCTTGCGTCTCATGCTCCAAGAATTCTTAGGCAATTAGGTTATGAGAAATCGATTGTTGTTGATCCTGAAGGCTTTTCGTGCGGTATGTGCATTTTATGGGATCCGGAATAGGTGGATATTCAGGCTACCAGGGACAAGGAGTCTAGGTGGGATGTTCATGTTGTGGTCACGGCAAAGTTCAAAAGTCCATGGATTTTGTCCTTAATCTATGAGAGTACAAACAAGGTTAACAGAAAGAGGACTTGGGAGGAGCTTCGAGCTATTACTGATTTGGGACAGGCTGGTCATTTGGTAATGGGTGATCTGAATACGATTGGTTCAAGGAATGAAAAAGCTGGTGGAAGAGAGCCGTCTGCGAGTCAATTGCAAGAACTCAAGGATGTGATGGACCAGTGTGGCTTGATTGATTTGGGTGCTAATGGACCAAGGTACACGTAGAATAATAAAAAAACTGGTCTTGCTAATATCAAGGAAAGGCTGGATCGTGTTTTAGCTAATGAGGAATGGTGTAAAAGCTACCCAAATGCTCAGGTATTTCACCTTTCTTATTTCAATTCCGATCACAGAATGGTTTTAGTTGACCTAGCCTAAGAAGAAATTTAAACAAAGACCTTTTAGGCTAGAGGCCATGTGGGTTCGAGACAATAGATTTCTTGATGTGGTTAAAGATAATTGGCATAATCCTTTTAGGAATAGTGACCAAAACTATTTCGAGAATGTTGAGAGATTACAAAAAGAAGCTAGGCAGTGGAATAAGAATGTATTTGGAAATCTTTATACTAGGATAGAATGTGCTTTTTTAATCTTACCGATGCTCAAAATGCATTTGACTTATCTCCTCATCGAAGAGGCTAGGCAAAGCACATGTATTCTTGTTTATATGATTATCTGAATCATCTTAAAATGGAAGAGGTTTTTTGGAGACAAAAGTCTAGAGTAGAGTGGCTGAAAGATGGGGATCTCAATACTAAGTTCTTTCACACCTCTACCTTGGTTAGAAGGAGAAGAAACTCTATTTGCATGCTAAAGGATAAACATGGTAAGTGGCTAACCTCTGATAAAGATATTGAAATGGAAATTGTTGATCATTTTAGTTCTTTATTTAACTCAACAAATACTAGCCTTGACCATAATGAAATTGAGAGATTATTCCCAAACATTATATCTGATAGTGAAAATAATAGCATCACTAGGGAGGTTTCAATTATGGAAATTAAGAATGCTATGCGACAACTTGGTTCGATGAAAGCCTCTGGACCTGATGGTCTTCAATGGATTTTCTTTCATAAATACTGGGATATTGTTGGACCAAGAATAATCAAGATGGTTAAATACTTCTTCTCTCATGGTATGCTTGACCATAGACTAAATAGGACCTTTATAGCTTAGATACCTAAGAAAAGTAGTTTGACATGTGTCAAAGATTATAGACCTATTAGTTTGTGCAATTATGCCATGAAGATTATAACCAAAATCCTCACTAATAGGATTAGGCCGATTATGAGTAAAATTGTTTCAAAAAACCAACATGCTTTCATTGAAGGGAGGTCCATTTTTGACTCGACCATAATTTGTAATGAAATTGTTCACTCGTTTAAGACTAAAAAAGGTGTCAAGGGTTGGATGGCCCTCAAACTTGATTTTGATAAAGCGTATGATAGGGTTAGTTGGCCTTTTATTGCTAAAATCCTTAAATGTGTGGGCTTTGCTGATAAGGTTGTGAACTGGATTATGACTTGTATAAGTTCTGTTACTTTTCAAGTTCTTATAAATGGCGCTCCAAGTGAAGAGTTCACTGATGAGTGCCAAATATTGCATATTTCTACATCTTTTTATTGGCATTTAACTCATCTTTTGTGCCAGAAATCGAGATATTATCCCAAATTCGTATTTTCTCTACATTTTCAAGAATAAATACTTGTACTAATTAATTTTGTGTTTTTAGGTAGTAAATAAAGCTCGGAGAAATTAAGGAGCCAAAAGAGCGAGAAAAATTGGAGACGAGCGTCTATGGAGCAGAAAGCCACGGCCGCGTGCGCAAAATAAGTGCAACCCAACAAGAAGCAACCCATTTACAAGACATGGGCTTGAGCAATCCAAGACCCGGCCCATAACTCGAGTCCAAGCCCGATTCATCCTGAGCCGTTGAGATTTCTATCGCCGCATCCAATGGTCGCTCCGTCCCTCTCATCATCACTCGATGCATCCGCCCAACACCACAGCCACCTATCTTTTTCTTCCCATCGACCCAGCCATAGCCAAACAATCCCTTCACCCTCACTTCTCTCTTCTTCCCCGACATTTTGCGAGAGAACCCCATTCTCTTCTCCCCGACCAGATGCAGAACCACCATCACCATCTCCTTCGCCCGACAACCACAGCCACAACAACAGCAGCGTAGCCGCCTTCTCCGCCCCCTAGTTCTGCCTATCTCCATCATAGCTTCTCCATGCCCTAGAAGCTAGGTTAGAGATAGTTGGAGCTAGGGTTTCGACTATCAGAGCATTAATGGCTACCAGAGCCGAATTGGAAGAGGGAACCCACTGGGGTATGCATTTATTGTTGATTCTAAGTGTTAGGTAAGTTGGGGGAGGTATAAAATCAGTTATTCTTCATGTGAGAGAGGACAGTGAATTTTAGGGTTTTATTTTGCAACTTAATTTTGAATCCTGTTTAGCAATTGCATGATGTTTTAATTCAATCACTAGGGTGTAGATGAAACCCTTTGATTTAATGTGAAGTTAATTAGATTCTCAACTTGTTCTTATTGTGTGTAATGTTTAGGATTATAATTAGCTATTGAACTAAACTCACGTGTGATCAATGGTACCGTAAGAAGACCATTTATACTAGGGGTAAGTAAGGGGAGTTAGTTAATCAAATATCCATCTAAGGCCTTCAAGAGAAGGCATGAGAACACTTTGATAATTTGCATTACCTTAGCATAGGATTAGAGGGTGGAATCGATCATCCTAGTAACTTTCCCAACTGTTTACAACACCTAGTGACTACTTGTTGCCTTAGTTTACAAACACAACTCCATTGATTGTATCGACACCCAACAACCCATATTTGTGTTACTCTCCTTAGAAATCAGTTTAGTGAAGCTTGAGATCAACCTTACACCCCATCTCCCCGAGGATAGACTGTACTTGCCCCGCCTCCAATAGGCTTGTGCACTTCTGTGAGATTACATTGTAGGCAAACACTTTTCTCGACCTACCAAGTTTTTGCGCCGCTGGGGGGATTTGGTAGTGTTGTTGTCGATTATTAGTGCTTACCAACTGGTTTTCATTCTAAGTTTTGTATATATGTGTTAGAATTTCCCTTGTTTAACTTCTCATTGTTAGTGTAACATTTTTAGTTAAATCCATCTTGTTTATATCGCATCTGTTGATAGTATTAGTTGTAGTAGCTTTTCTTTTGTTTTTCGGTTTGTAGCTTCCTACCATCTTGTCTTTATAATCGCATTTCGATTCTTTTTGTTAAGCCCCGCATCTTTGCATCATTGCCCTGTAGTGTAACTTAGTGTAATCGTTTCATAGCTTGTAATGTATCTCGCATACCACTTGTTTATAAGTGCATCATAACTAAGGATTATCTATAACCTATCTTTGGAAATCTCACCAAGTGTGAAGTAGTCTTTGATAGTTCATTGCTCGCATATCTTCCATTTTCCGGACTTTTGAAAAATTGCGGTATTAGTGTTCTCTGTTTTATTCATCTCGCATCATTCCGGTGAACTGAACTTCTTTGTTGAGTCACGGAGTGCTTGCAACATCTCTCAGCAAAACAAGGAAATCCCCACGTGTCGTCTTTGAAGGTGCTTGAAAAAGGATAGCAGAACACATGTGGAGCACTGAACGTGGAGTGCCTAAACCCGAGTTTTATCTTTTGGCGGTATTGTACTCTCAATCTTAGATTTCTGCTTTGAATGGTTGTCTTGAATGTGGAATGATGCACCTTTGATATGCACAAACATGAGTGCGTGATGCATGCGTGATAATTTCTACCTTTGAGATTGTCATCTCCATGTGTATGCATCGTGAACCATGCTTGCATGATAAATAGCTACCTATTTGGAAATGACCTATTCATTCACTTGCCAAATTAATAGCTCGAGATCATAGTACACCCTGAATGTATGCATAACTTGTTATTTGGCTAACCTGTGATTGAATACTAGGCCTTGTTCACATGATAAACTAGCTGCCCTGGTGCCTTTGCATGATAAAAACTCTTGCTAGGTATTGCTCAACATCTGAAGTTTCACTGGTTTTTGTGTGTTCTGTGCTGTGAATCCTTGGCCTCGGCAAGGCCTGTGCTTAACTCCAGCCCCTGAAGCTGTTGAGATTGAGCTGTAACTTGGTTAACCAAGTTAGCTAATAACCCAAGTTGACATCAACTGAGATAGTTGATATCAACTGAGACTGAAAATTGAGGTCAGCTGAGTGAGTTAACACCATCAACCCTGTACTTTAGCATGCTTTATTCTGTTGACAAACCTGTTGAACTGTTCACATGCTTGTATAACCACCTGTGTTGCATACCCAGCCATAATCATTAGATATCAACTGAGTTGGTTGACATCAACTAACCAACCCTATTGCCACTTTGCCCCATATCCAGTGTGTTGTGAGAGTGCTGAATTTTTTTGTATCTGAGTAGTTGCTGATCTGTTGCCTGACTAAACATTGTTCAAACCCTGCAACTCTTGAAAACATGCTCATACCCCTGCTAATATCTGCATACCTGTGCATGATCTCTGAAGGCTGAGGTTAACTGACATTGTTGACACTCTATGGCATGTTGTAAAGTGCTGGCACTGTTCTTTTATTGTATCTGTGAAGTTCCAGATCTACATTGTGCTGAACTGTGATGACTCTATGATGCTTTGAATGCCATGCAAATAACTGTGATGACTCTATGATGCTGTGAATGATATACCATGCTAATATCTGCATACCTGTGCCTGATCTCTGAAAATTGAGGTCAACTGAGTCTGTTGACACTCTGTGGCATCCCACATATTTTGTAAAGTGTTGAAATTGTGCATCTGCTGCATCTGAATCTGTGAACCATCATTTGTAATTTTTGTGAGCAGTAGCTAGTTGTCTTTTACACACAAACCCAGCACGTGCTTTACATTGAGTGAGCATAATCCAGCCTGCCCTGTGCACCTTACACACTCTCTGTCTTTCCTTGTGCATAACCTGTGTTGTGCATAAGCTATCGTGCATGAACTGTGATGCGCTTAATCTGTGCTGAAATCCACATAACTTTGTCTTTGTGCACTTACAAAGAACAACTAGCACTTGTGTGCTTGACTCGAGAATTGGTGTGTCACTTGTGTGAGTTTTGCTTCTCGTGTTGAAAATTGATTGGTTGTGATGCATGTTAATATGATCGATGTGCTAGCTAGGCTATGATTGTGTCTTTTAGAGACCAAACAAATCGACTAGTTAGAATCCGACCGGACGATATTGTCAACATACACAGCTCTTCCACAGAAAGCCCAGACCCATCAAAAACAATGGGTGATGAACTAAACCAACCCCGTAGTCTCAAGGACTACATGTACCCAACTAGGGCAAGTCAGCCCTCTTGCATCATTCTGCCAGCTGATGCGTGTCAGTTTGAACTGAAAGCAAGCACAATTCACATGTTACCCGTGTTTAGAGGGGTTGATGCTTTGAAAACCCTTACCATCATGTGAGAGATTTTGAAGATATTTGTGGGACTCTCGTGTTTTAACCAAATGCCGAAGAGTCCTCAAACGAGATTGTTTCCTTTTTCTCTAAAAGAAAAAGCCAAGTCATGGCTTCATGCCCTACAACCACGATCCATTAGAACATGGGATGATCTCACAAAAGAGTTTTTCAAAAGTTTTTCCCCAACCATAAGACGGCGACAATTCGCCAAAGTCTAAATGGTTTTGTGCAATTAGAAGACGAAACTCTAGCAAAATATTTGGAGAGATTCAATGAATTATTGCTCCAATGTACCCACCATGGTTTTGAATAATGGAGACTCGTGCAAATTTTGTATGAGGGTCTAGATGTTAGGACCCGCACCACAGTTGAGTCAATGTGCAATGGTGCATTTATTGACAAAAGTGCTTGATGAGGCTTGGACTTTCTTAATCGAAGTCATTTGAAAAGACTCAACAAATGGGAGTCCATCCGTGAACCAAAAGGACCGCCCTGCAGCTAATGTTCATAGAATCGAGTATGACTTTGAGGGAAATGCAAAAATGGCATCTTTGGCCGGAGAATAGAAGTGCTTGAGTTGCGAGAAGAATGTAAAATCTAATGCCCCTACTCTCCGTGACCAAATTGAAATGGCCACTTGCCGCATGCCATAGCTCGACCACTTAGTGGACAGGACTGTCCAGGACCTACATGCATTTCAAGAATCTAAAACCGAGCAAGCCAATGCATTGTACCATAGGCAAGAGAACAACCCGTATTCTCAAACCTACAACCTAGGGTGGAGGAATCACCCTAACTTCTCATGGTCTAAAGGGCCTGTACAAGGGGGAACAACAAATAACAACCAAGGATACTCATATCCTAGAAACCCCCAAGTACAGCCCCATACTCAGTACCCTGTAGAGAAAAAGCCTAGCTTTGAAGATTGTGTCGGTCTGTTAATCCAAAATCTTTCACAACTTCAGAAAACTACCGACCAACGTTTCACAAGTCTAGAACTTAAAATGGGTCAAATCTGTGATGCATTGAATGAGAGAGAAAAAGGCAAACTTCCTAGTCAACCCCAACAAAATCCAAAGAATGTATTTCAGGCAGGTACTTCAAACTCGCAATGAAACTTCACATAGTCATGTGAATCTTTGTCACCACTCTCCGTAGTGGTAGAGTTTTTGAGAACAATGTAGGTGTACCACAGTCAAGCGAGTCTAAATCGAGACTCACCAGTACACACAACACCGCAGAAAACATCTACTGTAGAGAAATAATCTGAGCATGTTGATAAAACTAAAAGCCCTACTGATATAGATGTTTCTTTGCCAAGTCATGCACCTGTTGCTCCACAAAGGTTGGTGCATCATAAAGGGGGTAACCAGTACAACGAGATTTTGGAAATGTTCAAACGAGTTAACATAAACATTCCATTTCTCGAGGCAATCAGACAGATACCAACCTATGCTAAGTTTTTGAAGGATCTGTGCACACAAAAGCGAAAGCTTCACGTGCATAAGCGTGCCTTTCTCACTGAGCAAGTGAGCTCAATAATCCAAAACAAGATTCCAACTAAGTTTAGAGACCCAGGTAGTCCAACAATTACATGCACCATAGGTGACCATGTGGTCGAAAAGGCGTTACTAGACTTAGGAGCAAGTGTGAATCTATTGCCATACTCTGTGTATGTGCAAATTGGGCCTTGGGGAGCTGAAGCCCACACCTGTTACGCTATAATTAGCGGACAGATCTGTGAAAATCCCTCGTGGTATTGTTGAAGATGTTTTAATCAAGGTTGATAAATTTTTCTTTCCTGTAGACTTCATTGTCTTAGACACTCAACCCGTGCAAAACCCAAGTAATCACATTCTGTGATTTTAGGACGTCCTTTCTGGCGACGTCAATGCCATCATCAAATCGTCGTAATGGAGTGTTGAAATTATCTTTTGGTAGCATGACCGTAGAGCTGAATGTTTTTAACACTAGTCAACAACCCATTGATTGTGATGATACTGATTTGCATGAGATTAACATGATTGAAAGTATGATCCAAGACTCATTGCCCGACATTTTGTCAAGTGGACCCTTTGCAAGCATGTTTAGATAACTTTGACTTAGATCTCTTTGAGTCTAAGTACATTGGTGAAATTCACTCTTTGCTTGAATCTGTTCCACCCATGGATATTGCTAAATGGCGAGAATACGGTGGAACCACTTCCACTCTACGATTCCAAATCGCCCCACCTCTTGATGTACCACCTAAGCTTGATTTGAAACCATTACGATATTTTGAAGTATGCTTTCTTAGGTCCTTCGATACTTTACCGTGATTATTGCATCATGTTTAGACACGAGAATAGGAAAGTCAACTTTTAGAAGTACTTAAAGAACATAAAGGAGCCTTAGGTTGGACCATCTCAGATCTTAAGGGTATAAGTCCCACAATTTGCATGCATCACATAAATCTTGAAGAGAACACTAAACCATCTAGGGAAATGCAAAGGAGACTTAACCCCAATATGAGAGATGTTGTCAAATGTGAGATTTTGAAATTGCTTGATGCGGGTATCATTTACCTGGTTCCAGATAGCCAGTGGGTCAGTCCCATTCAAGTGGTACCCAAAAAGTCTGGCATTACTGTAGTTCAAAATGAGATAAATGAGCTTGTCCCCACCCGTGTGACCACAGGGTGGTGAGTTTGTATTGACTATAAAAAATTGAACACAGTAACAAAGAAAAACCATTTTCCCCTTCCCTTCATTGACCAAATGCTGGAAAGGTTGGCGAAGCATAGTCACTATTGTTTCTTAGATGGCTATTCGGGCTACAACCATATTCACATAGCACCCGAAGACCAACAAAAGACCACATTTACATGTCCTTATGGAACATTTGCTTACCGTCGTATGCCTTTTGGGTTGTGTAATGCACCCGCTACTTTTCAACGTTGCATGATGAGCATATTTCTGACATGGTAGATAAGTTTCTTGAAATTTTCATGGATGATTTTTCTGTGTTTGGGTCTTCTTTTGATGAGTGTTTGCATCATCTTACTCGTGTGCTAATTAGGTGTAAGGAAAAGAATTTGGTTTTGAATTGGGAAAAATGTCATTTCATGGTTAACTCAGGAATTGTTTTAGGGCATATCATCTCGGAAAAAGGCATAGAAGTAGACAAAGCCAAGGTTGATCTCATTCAACACTTGCCTCAACCTCGTTCTGTGAGGGACATAAGATCATTCTTAGGCCATGCGGGTTTTTACCACCGATTCATCAAAGACTTTAGTAAAATTTCAAGACCTTTGTGTAATCTTCTTGCAAAAGATGTTGCATTTGTCTTTGATGATGCTTGTAAGGAAGCATGGGAGCAACTGAAGGCTCTCCTTACATCTGCCCCTATAGTCAGACCACCTGACTGGACATTACCATTTGAAATTATGTGTGATGCGTCGACTATCTTTGTCAGGGGAGCTATTTTAGGCCAGCGAGTAGACAAACTCCCTTATGTGATCTACTATGCTAGTAAAACACTTAATGATGCTCAATGAATTATTCCACAACCGAGAAAGAGTTGCTAGTTTGTTGTGTTTGCATTGGATAAGTTTAGATCTTATTTGATAAGGTCTAAAGTCATCATATATTCGACCATCTTTGCATTGAAATATCTTTTGTCTAAAAAGATGCTAAGGCTCGTCTAATTCGATGGATACTCTTGTTACAAGAGTTCAACCTCGAAATTCGAGATAAGAAAGGGTCGGAAAATGTTGTTGCCGATCACTTGTCTAGGTTGAATGTTGAATCTTTGATGAATCCGTGTTGATTAGAGAATCATTCCACTGATGAACAATTGATGCTTGTGTAATACGAAATGCCATGGTTTCTTTGATATTGTGAACTACCTTGCTACGGGTAGAATGCCCTTGCATTGGTCTAAACAAAACCGTTCTAAGTTCTTGGCTGAAGTTAAACATTTCCTTTGGGATGACCCATATCTCTGTTTAAGTCATCGCCAAGACCAAATCATTAGGAGATGTGTCCCCAATTCCGAACAAAGGGACGTCATCTCTTTTGTCATGACCATGCATGTGGAGGCCACTTTAGTGCCAAGAAAATTTGCAAAGATCTTGCAGAGCGGTTTCTATTGGCCAACATTGTTTAAGGATAGCCATGCTTTTTGTGTTGCTTGTGACCGATGCCAGAAATTAGGAAGTATCTCTAAGAGAAACATGATGCCCTTACAACCCATTTTGATTGTTGAGTTGTTTGATGTGTGGGGTATTGATTTCATGGGTCCATTTCCTAACTCTGAAGGTAAGTTATACATTCTTGTTGTTGTTGATTATGTCTCTAAGTGGGTAGAGGCCATTGCATCCAAAACAAATGATCATAAAGTTGTTCTTTCTTTTCTTAAGGAAAACATTTTCTCCGTTTTGGAACACCTAGAGCAATAATCAGTGATGGAGGTAGTCATTTTTGCAATAGACCCTTTGAATCACTTGTGTGCAAGTATGGAATCACTCATAAGGTAGCAACACCTTACCATCCTCAAACCAGTGGCAAAGTAGAAGTTTCTAATAGGGAAATTAAGCATATTCTTGAGAAGACTGTTAATCCTTCTAGGAAAGATTGGTCTTTGCGCTTAAATGATGCTTTGTGGGCCTATAGAACTGCATACAAGACTCCCATTGGGATGTCACCTTACAGACTTGTGTACGGTAAAGCTTGTCATCTACCCGTAGAGTTAGAACATCGTGCATATTGGGTTTGTAAAAGAAGTTGAATTTTGATCTTGATAAAGTTTGGTACCCAAAGAAAACTTCAACTCAATGAGTTAGAAGAATTGAGAAATGATGCATATGATAGTGCCAAATTGTACAAACAAAGAATGAAAGTGTTTCATGACAAGCGCATTCTGCGCAAGTCCTTCACACCTGTGGTCAAAAGTTTTATTGTACAACACTCGTTTGCATTTGTTTCCAGGAAAGTTACGTTCTCGATGGTCGGGACCATTCTTGGTACGTACCGTTTTCCCCCATGGAGCTGTTGAAATTGAAAACCCAGCAACCAAGAACATCTTCAAAGTCAATGGTCAGAGATTGAAACCATTTCTGGAGCATCTTCCACCAGAAGTTGAGACCGTCGACTTGGAAGACCCCATCTATGTGGACTAGACTAGTTCACTTGTGTACATACATATGGACTAAAAATCCATTCTCTTCCCCTTTTCTTTTTCTTTTTGCATAGTTTTTATGTGTGCTAACCAAACTTTTTGTCTTGCGCTCTGGTTGTTTGCTTTCAAAGCATTCATCCCCCTTTGGTTTAGCAACATCCTTGTACATCCGGTAATCTCTTCCCTTTTCTCTACTCAACATAGTTCTCTTGGTATGTGACTTTTTGAATTCTTATCATCTGTTGACACATTGAGGACAATGTTTGATTTAGGTTTGGGGTGTGTTTTGCATATAGAGTTTTTAGTCTTTTATTTCAAAAAAAAAAAAAAAAAAAAAAAAAAAAAAAAATCAAAAAATCAAAAATTTCAAAACTCTTTGTAAATACTTGCATAAAAACCTCCAACTTTTAGAGATCTTAGAGTCACTAGCATGCTTCTATCTATGTTTACATAGAGAGTCTGACCAAAATAACTGAACTTGGAAGTACTGGAGAACACAATCGGGTTTCTTAGTTGATTAGAGCGTTAAAGTTGGATTTAACCATGCCGGAGGGCGAATTAGGTGTTGTATAGATATTCGGTAGTAGAATTGTGATCACCCATAGTGGAGACTACCCATTTTTACATCAAGCGAGGCACCAACCTTCAATTTTGTGACTTTCTAAAAAATCTGTTAGAGTGTGTGTCACCGTACGTCAATTCCGGGTAGGAATGGTGAGCTACCCAACTTTGCACCACTTTCAGCACTATTTTTGATCTCTTGAGTGCTAATTTTGTCAATCATGAGGGTGACGTTTAAAGATGAAAACTCCTTCTTGTAGTTCGATTTGCAGTCAGCATCACTCTCTCCCTCTCAACAACATCAACAGATCCATAGAAACACATCATCGTCAGCAAGCAGAGCAACATCAGAATATTTGAAGAAAAGTTGAATAGTCCAAGGTTTACATGCAACAATTCAAAGGAAAAAGATGAGAATTAGTGAAGTTTATGAAATCAAGACAATACAAGTTGTGATAAAGTCCTTCATCCATAGAGTTAGTAGTTTCATTGTTTTTATTATTATTTTCATTTGATCTCAAAAAAAAAAAAAAAAAAAAAAAAAAAGAAGAGGAAATTTGAATAGAAAAGTTACAAATTGTCAAGTTTTTGTGAAGTTCAGAAGTTCATCATCAACAGTTGAAGACCGAAGACCGAAGATTGAAGACGTTTTTATGGATGCTGAGAGAGTAATGTTAATTGTCGATCGGGTGAGAAGGTAAGTGAGTACTCCCATCCTTGCTAATGGTTGATTTCCTTTCTTAGAGATCATCAGAAAAAGATTCTTTTTGTCCACAACTCGTGGAGTCTCCAGAAATTATTTCGGAAGGTTATCCTTCTCATCTTCAACGTGTGCGGGATTCCTCTCTTTATTCCTACCCGCACACATGAGAGACTAAAAAAGCGGTCTTTTTGAGTGCAATTATCATAAAACCCTATTGGTGAGGCGAAGTCGAGGCTTGTGATCACTCTCGAACCCGAATTCTTTCATATGGTATGGTTACTTCTCGCTCAACTCTTAAGGATGAGAATGCGTTCTTTGGTAGTTCTAACTTTGTGTTACTAGCATGCAGAAACTCTATGTGCTCATAGCTCCTTGTATGCTTGAGACTCTTTACGCTCAAAAGTTGGAGAAGGTTTTGTGGGTACACCTCTGGTAAACCCTCACGAGACTACAACTCGTCCACTAGGGACACCAGGGGTTTAAAGGCTTAGTGCATACGCTAAATGCATTCGAGAGACCAGCGACAGTGGTATAGTTAGGATTTCTTAATTTGTTTCACTTGAGGACAAGTAAAATTCAGGTTTGGGGGTATTTGATGAGTGCCAAATATTGCATATTTCTACATCTTTTTATTGGCATTTAACTCATCTTTTGTGCTCAGAAATCAGATATTATCCCAAATTCTGTATTTTCTCTATTTTCAAGAATAAATACTTGTACTAATTAATTTTGTGTTTTTAGGTAGTAAATAAAGCTCGGAGAAATTAAGAAGCCAAAAGAGCGAAAAATTGGAGACGAGCGTCTATGGAGCAAAAAGCCACAGCCGTGCGCATCGGTTGCAACCCAACAAGTAGCAACCCATTTACAAGACATGGGCTTGAGAAATCCAAGACCCGGCCCATAACTCGGAGTCCAAGCCCGATTCATCCCGAGCCGTTGAGATTTCTATCCCGCATCCAACGCTCGCTCCGTCCCTCTCATCATCACTCGATACATCCGCCCAACACCACAGACCACCAAAACGTTTTTTCTTCCCATCGACCCGACCATACCAAACAATCCCTTTTTTCATTTCTCTTCTTCCCCGAAAATTCGCAGAGAACCCCATTCTCTTCTTCCCCGACCAGATGCAGAACCACCATTACCATCTCCTTCCCCGACAACCCTGCCACAACAGCCAGCCAGCCGCCTTCTCCGCCCCCCTAGTTCTGCCTATCTCCATCATAGCTTCTCCATGCCCTAGAAGCTAGGATAGAGATAGTTGGAGATAGGGTTTCAACTATCAGAGCATTAATGGCTACCACAGCCGAATTGGAAGAGGGAAACACTTGGGATATGCATTTATTGTTGATTCTAAGTGTTAGAGTAAGTTGGGGGGAGGTATAAAAATCAGTTATTCTTCATGTGAGAGAGGACAGTGAATTTTAGGGTTTTATTTTGCAACTTAATTTTAAATCCTGTTTAGCAATTGCATGATGTTTTAATTCAATCACTATGGTGTAGATGAAACCCTTTGATTTAATGTGAAGTTAATTAGATTCTCAACTTGTTCTTATTGTGTGTAATGTTTAGGATTATAATTAGCTATTGAACTAAACTCACCTGTGATCAATGGTACCGTAAGAAGACCATTGATACTAGGGGTAAGTGAGGGGAGTTAGTTAATCAAATATCCATCTAAGGCCTTCAAGAGAAGGCATGAGAACACTTTGATAATTTGCATTACCTTAGCATAGGATTAGAGGGTGGAATCGATCATCCTAGTAACTTTCCCAACTGTTTACAACACCTAGTGACTACTTGTTGCCTTAGTTTACAAACACAACTCCATTCAGTTGTATCGACACCCAACAACCCATATTTGTGTTACTCTCCCTTAGAAATCAGTTTAGTGAAGCTTGAGATCAACCTTACACACCCCATCTCCCTGAGGATCGACCTGTACTTGCCCTGCCTCCAATAGGCACTGTGCACTTGCAGTTACACTGTAGGCAAACACTTTTCTCAGCCTACCATTCACCCCGAGAAATGGAATCCGTCAGGGAGACCCTCTGTCCCCTTTTATTTTCGTTCTTTGTCTTGAATCTTTATCGAGACTTTTACAACATGGTATTGACTCGAAGTATTTGCAGGGTTTCATTGACAATAGGAGCTCATATGATTACCCATTCTCTGTATGCAGATGATAGCATAATTTTCTTAAAAGCAAATTACAAGAACACTTGCAACCTGAGACAGATTTTAGACAAATTCAGTCGATGGTCTGGCCAGGTGATAAGTGATGCTAAGTCGACCTTGTTGACTTCTAGCAATCTGAAAAGGAGCTTTACCATGGTAATGGCAAGAGCGCTTAAATTTCAGGTTGCTTCTACGCCATGTAAGTACTTAGGTATACCTTTACAGTGGGTAGGGTGTCTGAAAAGACCTTTCATGATTTGTTAGAAAATCTTAGCAATAGAATGATAGGGTGGAAATCTAAGTCTTTGAATATTGTTGGGAGGTCAGTGCTTATTAAGTCTGTCCTTGATCATGTGTCGAATCATGTCATGTCTATGATAAAGTTACCTAAAGGCCTTGTAAATAAGATTGACAAATTTAGGAGAAATTTTCTGTGGGGTGGAGATAAAGACTCGAGAAAGATGCATAATGTTAATTGGCTAACTGTTTGTAGCCCTATAGTTCAAGGTGGCTTAGGGATAAGAGATTTGGGGTTAGCCTTACTTGCCAAAATGGCTTGGAGGGTCAGTGAAAATCCATACTCTGATGTTGCTTGTCTATTAAGGGCTAAATATTTCAGAGATGATGATTTTTTGACTAGTAGGACTACGAATAGATGCTCCACTAATTGGAGAAGTTTAGTGCAAGGGAAAGACATCATTAAAAATAGTTTGAAGTGGTGTATTGGGGATGGTAGTCAAGTATACTTTTGGAATGACCCTTGAATCAATGATCTCCCTTTGTCTGCAATCACCGATATGGAAAATGTTATTGTTCCCTCCCTTAGAGTGAAGGATGTTATTAACCCAAGTACGAGACAATGGGATCTATCTGTAGTTGATAGTTTCGTCTCTGAAGAGGTTAAGAATAATATTTATGCTATGCCTGTTACTGCTAGTGAAGGTAGGAGGGATAAAAGAGTGTGGGCCCATGGTAAAGATGGTAAGGTTAGTGTTAAAGAATCTTATAAATTCTCGATTTTGGGGAGGGTTGGTACATACAATGTCAACCCCGACTGAAAATTTCAAAGGAGCATCAAATGCCCACAAAAAATCAAATTCTTTTTTGTGGAAACTTTGCCACAACAAACTTCATCTTAATGAATCTCTATACAGGAAAGGTATTGCTTTTAACCATGGATGTTCTTTATGTCATTGTGATTTTGAGACTGTTTATCATTTGTTCTTCAATTGTTCTTCAGTTTCGCCTATTTAGAAGAAGTTACAAGACATAACAGGTTTAAGAATTGATCTTGATGTGATGTCACCTACTTACTTAAAACATCTTATATCTTTGAATGGGTCTGTTGGAAGTATTAAATGGTGTTATATTGTTCCTTTTGTGTTGTAGGGCATTTGGAATGGTAGAAATAGGCTAAATCATGAAAATGAAAGGTTTGTTGCTCTTAAAATTTTAGCTCTGGAAATAAGGAAAGCAAAAGAATTTTATTTCATTGTCATACATAAAGAAGAAAGCTCTATATGTAGGCGTGAAATTTTGGTCAATTGGAACTGTCCTAAACTTGGATATTATAAATTAAACACAGATGGAGCTTCTCTTTGACTCTCTTTATGCAGGAATTGGTGGAGTGGTTAGAGATGATGTTGGGTCTTTTGTGGCAAGTTATGCAAAGCATATATATCAGAATGAGAGTAATATGGCTGAAGTGTGGGCGGCAAGAGATGGTCTGCAAATTGTTGTTCAACTTGGAATCAGGAAACTCGAAGTTGAATGCGACTCTTTGTACACCATTCAACTTTGTAGAGGCAAAGTTGCTTCTCCGTGGTACCTCAGGAGACTTATCCAAGATATTGAAGAATTAAGGGAGAATTTCGAAGATCTTGTTTTCGCTCATCAATACAGAGAATCCAACTTTGTTGCAGACACATTGTCAAAGAAAGCTTCTGAAGGTCTTCTAGAGGGCATTTGGTTTAATAATCCTCCTGATGAAATAGTTAACAATTTGGTAGTTGACATTCAGGGTGTGTCTTACCCAAGAATGGTCAGAGTGACTTAGTTTGTTTTGTTTTCAGACACATTATCAAAAAAAAAAAAAAAAATTGTCAAAAATGCATGAAGTCTAATAAGGTTATTTTTGAAAATTTAATAGGGATAATACTTGAGAAATTAATGAATAATAATTGAATATATTAATTAATTTATATGGGATGAAAATTGAAAAGTCTTTCAAGCTTGCTAGAAACTTCTTCTTATTAGCATTAGATTATGAATGTAATAAAGAGTATTGAATGTGAGATTTGTAATAACATTTTTTGAATAAAAAACGTAGGGTGGGTTTGAGAGAATATTCACTTTGGTATATAATTAATAACGAAAATAAATAGTATTAATTAAATGATGATATTAAATTACGGATTAAATATTTTGTGTGTATATATACTTGGCCAGTGAGAGTACAAGTAAAGAGCCAACCTTCTTTCAGCTGTTTTCTCTTTTTTCTTCTTTGTTTCCCTATATACCTTAGATCATTAAACTCCCTCATATATATGATTTCCTACTGTGTAACTAATGTGTATAACAATATTTGGAAGTGGTTTATGGAATGGAAGAAACATCTTGTTCTATGGATTGATTTATTGGTTTCGTTGGAGTATAAACTTTCAGATGCTAAATTATAAAAAGAAAAATGTAGGTTTACTAACTCATCTTGCAACTCATACTTATTTGTGATTTCTTGTATTGGAAATGATTTCTTCTTCTTTCATTTTGAATTCAAACAGAATAATTACAATTGTTGTTTTGCTAATAAACATGACCACAAAACTTAAATTGGAAGATTATTTAAAATAATTGTAAAAATGATTTACAAAAGGATGAGTTCACGTTTTCCGTTAAATGGAACTTAGATCCATGTTAATGACGGGTAATGATCCCCGAGAGTAAATGGGTAATGATCCCCATAGGAACTTTTGTTCCTGACCATCGATGGCGGTTGTCCATGCCGGAAAAACGATAGGTGGGTGTACGAACCAAGGACATTCGTACCGCGAGCTCATATGTTAAAATGACTTGAATAATAATTGAGAATTTGGATCCTTTGAATTTATTTAAAAATTATTGTAAGCAATGAAGCTTTTACTGTTATTCATTTTATGGTTTTGTGAAATTCTCATGTTTTCTTTGTATGTTTTAGAGGATGGGAAAGTATACCTACTGAGCCGTCAACTCACCCCAATTGACATTTTTTGCAGATTTCTTAAATGGTGGAATTGGAACTTAGAAGTTAGTTAAATTGACGATTGCGCTACTTTTCTTGTAATTGTTGAAGTGTAATTATGTACCTAAATATTATTTGGTGAATGTAGTAATAGTGAATTTATAATACTTAATTTATGTATTTAAAAGTTAAGTTTTGCTTGGTAAAATAAATATAAAATTTAAATATTGGGTTTTAGTCTCTTTCCGATCGTAACGCTTCGAGTTCGGATCTCCATAGGGGCTTGACCCTTTTCCGGAACTCGGGGTGTTAGACACTAGAACTATTCAATCCCTGCAAGTCATGAATCAAGACCTCAATCATCTTGAACGCTTTGATGGATGCAACTTTATTCGATGACAAGAAACTGTCTTATTCTTTCTCACTACAATCAACCTGAGCCACATCATTGGTGATGATCTTGAAGCAATTCTAGAAGACAAGGAAGACGATAACGAGGGTCTCAAGAAGGAATTGAGGCAAAAGGGAAAAACTGAAGATTTTCTCTGTTGGGGCCATATTTTGAATGCACTTTCTGATGTTGTTTATAGTGCTCATCGTGCTATTGAAGGTGCAAAAGATTTTTGGGATGCTTTGGACAAAAAGTATCGTCAAGAAGAGGTAAGTAACCAAAAATTCTTAATTATCAGTTATATCGACTTTAAAATGAATGATTCATCTTCTTTTTTTACTCAAGCACCTAAGATTAACCTCATAGTCAGTAAACTCAAGGATACTACAATTGAACTTCCTGAAGCATTTCAAGCTGGTGTTATAATTGCGAAATTACCACTAAGTTGGAATGGCTACAAGAAGAAATTGAAGCATGAAGAAAAAACCTACACTATGGAATCTCTTATTCATCACTTATGGATTGAGAAAGAATCCCGTAAGAGAGATACAAAAGATGACCAGGAAATTGAAAAGTGTTAGAGCATTGCTCGGTCGAACTCACAAGTATTATTATCTCAAGCTTGTTGTCAAATTTATTTTTCAAAACTATATCTTGATTTATAGTCTACAATTAGTTAAGTCTCGCACTAGGATAGAAATGTAGTTGGGAAACAGTGGATTACATAAGTCATCATTGTGTTTTACCGTTTGAAGGCGAAGATCAGCCGAAGCTTTTGCAAAACTTCATCAACAAAAGGTAAGTGAAGATTGAACCACCTATTTCTCAAGTTATATTCACTTTTCAATCATTGAGACGATGTCGCATAACTAATTAGACTATCATGCATAGACAAGAATTTCGAGTCAAGTTTATCTTGGTAATTATTTCTCGAAATATAATGACTAAGCTTAATGAATATTTGTTCATACTTGATGAATTTCGGTTAAGGACAATTAATTATTCGGAATCAAAATCATGATTCAAGTTTTATCATTCGAAAATAGCCTGGAACAGTGATATGTGTCATTGATGTTATTCGGGAATGTTTCGAATCGATTTAGAGAGAAATATAGAACTACTATTGATTCGGATACAAGACAGTGTTATCAATCTTACAAACTAGGAAAACTGTTATAAGTCTGAACCCGTATTACATGTACTCGTACACGTAGCGGAGTAGCTATATATCGACTTGCAGATTAGTGGTACACATATTCTTATGTATATCATGAGAAAAATCTGTTCAACTCGTGAACCAGATCGGTACGCATACTCGTATGCAAACCATTTAGGAACTGTGGTCACGGAATTTGGATGAGTATCCAAACCAGTACACGTACCAAAATAGCTCTGTGTTCCCGAACTCGGTTTAGTATCCATACCAGTACGCAAACTAAAATAGTTCTGTGAACTCTGGAACCAGTCATAGTCTTAAGGTTTCCAAACCGGTACGCGTACCTAAATAGTTTTGTTAACTCCATAACTTGGTTTGGTTAAATGTTTACAAACTGGTACACATACTGTGACTGACCTGACTCACGAACGACTATGGTATTTGTACTTTGTACACCTACTAACCATGTCAATTATTTTCAAATGCGATTAAATTATTTCTACGAGATAATTAGCATTTGATTAATTCTATAAAAACACTATAATTATTTGATCACATGATTGTGACTCAAGGTTAATGTCTTAAGTGTTCATGAAAATGAATATTAAGCTTTTAAGTTCAAATCGGTTAGTTTTGGCTAACCACCTTGAACATAGTCTTTGTACACGGTTCGGTTACGGTTTCACCTAACCAGAGTGTATATCTTGTTTATGTAAATCAGATTCAAAGATTCATCTAACGGTGGATACTGATTGCTTGGTTCCAAATCTATCTTAGCTTAAATATCTACATCAACATGAATGTTAATCATCATGACCTTGTTGAACCTGTCAAGATAATCTTGTTCTTTCCAAATATATGAATCAATTTCAAGAATGAGATCAGTCATAGAAGAATTTTCTGACCCCATGGTTCTGGTGGTACGTTACCATAGGTAGAATTCGTGTCTACATATTCAGATCACCACAAACAAAAACATGTTCGGTCTAATGGTATTTACCAGCTCTAATATCAATTGAAAATTAAGGAGAGCGTACCAAGTACACCACCAGCTTTTTTGTTCGGAAACTTGTATAGAAAAAACCTACTACAATCACAAGTACGTCAATAGTGAAGACCCTTGAAGAAGATTATATATAGAGTATTTCTCTTTCTCTTCCATTATCAATATGTATAGACCAAAGGCCATGTACCTGATTGTGTATAAGAGTTATTTAAAGCACTGCTCGGTCGATCTCGTAAGTTTTGCTATCTCAAGTTTGTTGTCAATGCAAGATGCACAAAACTATATCTTGATTACTAGTCTACTAACATCAAGTCTCAGACTAGGATTTGAAAAAGCGTGTGTCTAAAAACCACACCCAATATTTCCTTTAGGCAATCGGTATGGACTAACTCCAATATAATTCCAAAAGAATCAACTAGACAGTCAGACTCAATCAAGTAAAATATATCCAAGAGTTATGTCTCTGTTTCTCAATGTAATAAGAAAATCAAACATATAGAAATCCGCGAGCCTGATTATTATGAGAAACAACTTGAAAGGTACCAAAGACCAATGTTCAAGTGTCAATCAATTTAAATCAACAACCAATGGTTGGATTTACCAATTGATTGAACTGCGCACAACCTGTGATATTTCAATTATATATAAAATATAACGCGACACAGAAACCAGAAGTTTTGTTAACGAGGAAACCGCAAATTGAGAAAAACCACGGGACCTAGTCCGATTTGAACACCACAACCGTATTAAGCCACTACATGATTCTAGCCTACTACAAGTTAACTTCTTGATTTTGGAATGTAGTTGAGCCCAAACCAATCTCACACTGATTAAGGTATAGTCGCATTCCTTACGTCTCAGAATCCCAGCAAGACTCTATGCACTTGATTCCCTTAACTGATCTCACCCACAACTAAGAGTTGATACGACCCAAAGTCGAAGACTTTATAAACAAATATGTCTCTCACATAAATACCTACGAAGTTTTTGTTCCGTCTTTTGATAAATCAAGATAGACAGGAACCAATTGATAATCCGGTCTTATATTCCCGAAAAACAACCTAGAAATATCAATTACCTCACAATAACTTAACTATATGGTAGTTATGCAAGTTATTGTGGAATCACGAAGAATGAGACAAAGAGCTTTGTGATTGCTTTTTATATCTTACATATCGGAGATAAATCTAGAGCAAATCTTAGAGAAGATAGTACTCAATACGATATAACAAAGTAAGATCAGAACACGCAACTACAGAGAAAATAGTTAGGTCTGGCTTCATAATCCCAATGAAGTATTTAAGTCGTTAACCTATAATGGTTTTAGGAAAAACCTAGGTTAAAGTAGAATCGACTCTAGTCGAAACTAGTATTACACAGGAGGTGTGGGGATTAGGTTTCCCAGTTGCTACAGTTCTCCCTTATATAGTCTTCGAATCAGGGTTTGATAACTTTGGAACAAAGCAATCAATATTCACCGTTGGATGAAACCTGTTTTAAAATTCAAGCTAATATCTTTCCACCGTTAGATGAAATTAGCTTGTTACACACAAATGAAATATACCTTCATTTAGATATGGGTAACCGTACCTAAATGTGAGTTGGCTCAATAACAGTTAACCGAAGTTAGCCATATGAATATTTTTGTATTAACCATGTTCATCTTAAAACTTCTAGATCAATTGATAGTCAAATGAATCTAATTGTGTTACTCATAGAGTTGTTCAATTGTTTATATTATCATAGAAGTATACAAGACACAATTGAAACAAAATCGGATTGATTCAAAAGAATCAGTTCATAAACATTATACCCACGGTTTGCAAGGATTGCATTCCTTAATTTATAAATATATTAGTTCATGAGTATGAAATCATACTTAACCAATTTTAGAACTTGAACCACTTAAATTTGCAAACGTGCACGCAAAATTAAGTTAGGACATTGGTCTTAAGCCCGACGGTTTGCAAACGGGTACCCAAACGTTAGCGCCGGACCTAATTGGTTGAACTGATTCGCGAACGCAGTACGAAAACTTGGTTCTGGACTTCAACAGTTAAATCAGGTTGCGAACGGGTATGCAAACTCAAGTACCCTGGCTTAAACAGTTGAATAAGTTTGCGAACGGGTATGCAAACTTAACTTCCGGTCCTGAATTCTATCAAAATAGTTTGCACACTTAGTACACAAACCGTAATGTATCCAGACATGGGTTTTAGCTCTTAACTCCCATTTCAATCATTGAAACATTCTTAGAAGACGACAATAGCTGTCTCACACAAACTATTAGCCTATAAGCAATTTTCAAGTGATCGAATGATCAATACGAAACATTCCAAGTCTACATCAAATGAATGTCTCACACAAATCATGTAAGATGTTACCAGGTGATTTTCACATGATCATCTGTTGACTTTCGTCAAGAATAATGATGAACGCATTTGTTTGTTTTTCGATGCACTCTATTAATTTTTGAAACCTCCTACTGGGTTGTGGTTTGCTCACCCCCTTTTCCTCCCTTTCCACAGAGAATGAAGAAAGACTAGCCGTAAAAGAAATTATTTTGTAGCACGGGGATTTGGGTATTCCGTTTTGAATTTCAAGTTATGCACTTTTGAGTATGTAATTCTTTTACAGTTGTGTAATTTCAAAATTAAGATTATATTTCTTATAGGAAATTTTTATTTGAATTTAAATTTAAGATTTTTATTTATTCAAAATGTTTTAGAACGAAAAATCTGGTCCTACACGAGTGGCTGTCCGGAAATTTGGACTTGCTAGCTGGATCGGACCCGACCCACAAGGTCGACTCGTGTCCACCGGAAACCGAAAATCCGGCTGTCACGGTTGGTATCGAGCACCTGTTAGATTTACTTGGATATGCGTATGGACTTACCTGATTTTTGAAATTTTATTTTACAAAAATAAAATGTATGATGATTTTATTTTATTTTGGGATTGGGAAAAATTAAAAAAACAATACTTAACAAAGTATTAAGGTAAAAATTGCTTGCATTTGAGGATTTTAAACTAAATTATTTAACAAGCTAAATTTTGAAAAACAAAATAAATAGTCCTTTTTGGTATTGAATTTCGGGAATAAATTCTTTTTAAGGTGTTAGTAGTGTAACACCTGTTTTTTTTTTCTTGGTTTTGAATTTCGCGACAAAACTCTTTTTAAGGAGTTAATAGTGTAACACCCTGTATTTTTGGTTTTGAATTTCGGGACGAAATTCTTTTTAAGGGGTTAATAGTGTAAAACCCCGTAATTTTTTTAACATGATTTTCGTGGTTAAAACCCTATCCATATTACTTATTCGGATTTTAATCTAAAGCTAAATTTGTAAAGAATAAATATTTAGTTATGAAAATGCTTATGGTTGCGAATTGTTCTTTTTTTTTTTAAATAATAAATGTTAATTGATTATGCTGTATATCTTGAAAATATAAATCATCTTTTTATTTTGATTAATTAATTGATTATGGCAACAATGGGTTCATTGATTGGTAGTTGCATATAATTAATTTTAGACATTTTCTTAACGTTAGGAATGATATTTATTATTTTAGCTAGCTAATTGTAGCATGAATTTTAAATACATAAGAAAATTCAAAATGAAAGATCTAATCTATTTTGGCAATTTAATGATTTGGTTCTTATGAAAATATTTGTGCATATCTCTTATATAAACTAGTACGACCGTTGCCACGGTGGGAGGGCCGACCGAAGAAGAATCTGAAGATGGGTTTGTCTGCGACTACTTTCGTCCCGTTTAAGAAAAAGTGATACTTTCGCCCCGCTTCGGAAAAAGTGATACTTTCGCCCCGTTTCGGAAAAAGTGATACTTTCGCCCCGTTTCGGAAAAAAATATCACTTTTCCCGAAACGGGGCGAAAGTATCACTTTTTCCAAAACGGGGAGAAAGTATCACTTTTCCCGAAACGGGATGTGATAGTATCATTTTTCCTGAAACGGGATGTGAAAGTATTATGTTTCCTAAAACAGAAAATTATTCGATCCATAAACCAAAATATGGTTGCATGATGTGTTATGCATCCTTTGTGGTGGTTTGCATAATGGCTATGCATTCAATTTTCGAGAATTGTGCCTAAAATAATAGTATCATTTTTCTTGAAACGGATGGAGTACATCGTTTTATTAGTTGCAATGGAAAATTAGTTGATGCATAAACCAATATTTTGCTACATAAATTATTATGTATCCTTTGTGATGGTTTGCATAATAGATATACATTTAATTTTCTAAAATTGTGCCTAAAATGATATATATCTCCGAATTTTTCGTAAAGACTCCAAATTTGATATTGTTGTTTGTACTTGTTGCGTAGAGTTTTTTATAACCTTTCTAACGAGATAAAATTTATAAAATTCCAAGGCATGGATTTTTAGATATGTTATATTAAAGTTTGTTTTCCAATTATACCCCTGAAAAGATATGATACACAAGGAGTTATAGTAATTGGACTAAAAGGAGGGACATTTTTGGTTTTTCGGCCCTAACCATTTCCAATCTTTTTGTGGTAATTGATCACTTAGATTTTACAAAAAAGTGGCCATATAAAGGACCTCCCTCGCTTCGCTCGGTCGGCCCAATTAATAGATAGGTAAAAATGTATGTGTATATATTTTGTATTTAAGTTTATAAAGATAAGCTAGGAAATTTATTGATTAGTACTAAATAAATATATACATATGATAGTGCGAAATTAGATGAATTTTTCATTATTTACGTTTTGCAAAATTAAAGGAGTTTTCTTTAATATATAAATATGAAATTATGTTAGGTGTATGGAAGGTATATATTTGGATAAAATAGAAATATCATTAATAATAATTTAAGGAATTCATTGTGTTATGATGGAAAGAATAAGTGTACATATTAAACAAGAGGTTTTATTTTCTTTGGGTAAATATGGATTAATAAATAGCATTCATGGGCTGTCACGTTATTATAGGAAACAAACTTTAAATCAGGAATTAAAATCTAAATCAATGAGTTTTATTTGCATGCATGTGGTTGGTTTGATAAAAAAAAAATTGCCTAAGATAAAAGATTTATTGATATTATGGTTTTATTTTTCTATCCTTTTATTTTTAATAACGTTAAGTATAGCAAAATGAAGCAAGAAGAAAACAAAACGTTATTTATCATTTTCACCTCTCTTTTTTCTCTTTCTCTCTCTGGTTTTCCTTCTAAAACAACAAAAGAAAACCAAACCCTTTCACCCATCATTTTGATTAGTTATT
Source organism: Papaver armeniacum (assembly GCA_023531295.1). Lineage (NCBI taxonomy): Eukaryota > Viridiplantae > Streptophyta > Magnoliopsida > Ranunculales > Papaveraceae > Papaver > Papaver armeniacum. The sequence continues at coordinate 118,286 of JAJJWW010018380.1, forward strand.
CTTCATCTCATAATTTGTATCTATACAAGAAGATAGAAATAAAAACATCGATTTGCGGATAAAAAAAAGAAAAGAAGAATAAAAGGTGTTGTGTCAAGATTCTTTTGCAAAGCTTTTTAGGTAGGGGGTTTCTACCTAATACAAAAATCAAAACCTAATTATCATTATAATTATATTGATTTGTTTTTCATTTTTATGCTAATAATCATGATGGTTGTTTTAAATTTATTAAATTGTTTTGTTTGTATAAATTGATTTATTTATGAAATTTTTCATATTGATTATTAACCATTATTATTACATTATTCTAGATTTTTATTTTAACAATTGATTTAGGCAGTAATGTTTTTTCTCTATTTGTTAAGGAAAATATATTAACGCATAATAATTGAGTTTTGATTTGTGAAAGTGAATTAGACTATGTTGGAAATGAGTTTGGTGTTTGTACGCGCGTAATTGTGTTGACTAGAAACAGATATATAAGTCTCTTTGTTGTTGAAATGTCAGGCCTTTATGGCATCCCACCATTGGTGGCTACCCAGGGAAGACTGTTGTTATGGTTCGAGACCTTAAAAGCTATCAAAGAACTCAAACCTACAGGAAAACAAGTGATTTGAATGAAGAAAAGAGATGATTAAGAGAGAATTAAGAGAGAATTGGGAGACAGAGAATAGCAGAGAGGGTTTTGAAGAGTTTAATTATAATTGGTTAACCTTAAAACTCACGAGTATCCGGTATATATACTACATACTACTTGATAAACAAGTTGCGCAGGAATTCTAACTGCATTAAATAACTATGTTAACTAATAAGCTAAATAAGGAAAGACTAAAAAAGGAAAACACGTAAAGAGGTGTTGGTATCACAACATCCCACTCCGCTTGAAACAAGACTTGTCCTCAAGTCTGAAATTCTGGAAATCACAGCAGTATTTCATCAGCAATCTCCCATGTTGCTTCTTCAGTAGCACGACCTTTCCATTTGATTAGCCATTTTGTACCAGCAACATTGCCCTTCTTATACATCTTACGGTCTAAGATAGATTAGGGCTCCCACTTCTCATAATCGACTGTAATAGGTAGTTCAGTATGCACAATGTCAGATACACCTAGCTTGAGTTTCAAAAGAGAAACATGAAATACAGGATGAATTCTACTGGAATGAGGTAACTCCAATCGATAAGCCACAGTTCCAATCTTTTCTAAGACCTTAAATGGTCCATAAAATTTAGGTGAAAGCTTTGAAAAAGAGGAAGTTGCTGCAGTTGTCTGACGATATGGTTGGAGTCTGAGAAAAACCAAATCTCCCACTGAAAAACTTCTTTCAGTTCTATGTGCATCAGCATAAACTTTCATTCTTGGTCGAGCATCCTGTAAATTAGACTTCAGAATCATCAAAACTTGGTCACGAGCTTGTAATACGACATCCACAACATGAACAGTAGTGGAGTCAGAAATATATGTTGAAACTGTTGGAGGAAGTCTGCTATACACAGCTTGATAAGGACTCATTTTAATAGATGTATGAAAGCTAGTATTATACCACCATTCAGCCCAAGGTAGCCACTTGACCATTCACTAGGTTTAATCCCAAGAAACAACGTAAGTAACACTCTAAAGTTCTATTGGTAACTTCGGTTAAGCCATCGAGATTGAGGATGATACGCCGAACTTCTACAAAGTTGAGTGTCTTTGAAGTGAAAAGAAAGCTTCCCAAAATTGACTCATGAAAATTGAATCTCTGTCACTCGTGATACTCTTAGGCATTCCATGTAAACGAACTACTTTACGCACAAAAACTTCAGCTATAGTATTAGCAGAATAAGGATGCGTAAGAGCCACAAAATGTGCATACCTGGACAAACGATCCACCACTACGAGAATAGACGTTCTTCAGTTAGATGGTGGAAGGCCATCTACAAAATCCATGGAAATATCTAACCAAACATCAGTGGGTATAGATAAGGGATGAAGCAATCCTGGAGGAGATATAGATTCAGCCTTATTGCGCTGACAAGTATCACAAGAAGCAATATAATCTTTTACTGACTTCTTCATGCCTGACCAATAAAATTTTGTTGAAGACGCTTGTAAGTACGTAAATAACCAGCATGTCCACCAGTTGGAGTTGAATGAAATTCCTCTAAAAGCTTAGTGCACCATGAAGATGTGGGTACTACCACAATCCTATTCTTATAACGAAGAATTCCATCCGTATATGAATAATGTGGCATGCAATCATGTTGATCACGTAATTTTGCAATTGTAATGCTTAGGTCAGTGTCATTATGACATTCCTGGACAATGTCAATAATGCCAACAAATATAGGTGCAGTAATTGCCATGAATTGGCAATCATTAACACGAGATAATGCGTCAGCCGCCACATTTAAAACTCCAGAACGGTAAATGATTTCATAATCATAACCGAGTAACTTGGATAGCCATTGTTGCTGTTCCATTGAAGAAATATGTTGTTCAAGGAAGTATTTAAGGCTTCGATGATCAGTGTAAATTTTAAAATGTCGACCAAGCAGATAAGGTCGCCATTTATTTACAGCATTGACTATAGCTAACATCTCCTTATCATAAACTGATAGATTAAGATTCTTACCCGAGAGAGATTTGCTGTAATAAGCAATAGGTCTTTTATTTTGAACTAACACCGCTCCAAGACCATTTCCTGAAGCATCACATTCTAAACAGAATTCAGCCGTGAAATCTGGAAGTGCCAAAACTGGAGTACAAGTTAAAGCTTGTTTGAGTTTGTTAAAAGCCGTAGTTGCTTCAGGAGTCCACACAAAGGCATCTAACTTGAGTAATTGGGTAAGTGGAGCACTAATCTTACCATAATCCTTAACAAACTTACGATAATAGCCAGCCAATCCCAAAAAACCTCGCAAAGCTTTTACCGTGGTCGGAATAGGCCAATTTGTTATGCATGAAATCTTTTCAGAATCAACTGATACACCTTCTGAAGAAACCAAATGACCCAAATAACTGATTGTCTCTTTAGCAAATGCACACTTAGAATGTTTCAGAAATATCTTATGTGCACTCAAAGCTTCAAACACCAATTGTAAATGCTGAATATGTTCAGATTCCGATTTACTGTAGATAAGTATATCATCGAAAAAGACCAAAACAAACTTTCCAAGATAAGGACGAAGAATGTCATTCATCAAACTTTGAAAAGTTGCAGGAGCATTGGATAACCCAAATGGCATTACCAAGAATTCGTAATGTCCATCATGCGTGCGAAAAGCCATCTTATGAATATCATCCGGATGCACACGAATCTGATGATAACCAGCTTGCATATCTATTTTGGAAAATATTATCGCACCATGTAACTCATCAAGAAGCTCATCCACAATTGGAATTAGAAATCTATCTTTGATAGTCGCCTTATTAAGTGCTCTATAATCCACACACATACGCCAAGATCCATCTTTCTTGCGAACTAAAAGTACAGGAGAGGAAAAAGGGCTAGAACTAGTTCTAATAAATCCTGCATCTTTGAGTTCCGACACAATTTTCTCAATTTCTTCTTTTTGAAAATAGGGGTATCTATATGGTCGAACATTTATTGGAGCTGAGTTAGGCAGTAAATTAATACGATGATCATGCTCTCTTGGAGGTGGTAATTCCGTAGGGGAAGCAAATAACTCAGGAAATCGTGAAAGTAAATCAGAAATTTCAGTGGTTACCTGAGAGTCATTCTCTGATGTAGTTGAATACGTGTCTAATTGAAGTAGAAATCCATGATGAGTGGTTTGCAACACCTTCTGCATTGAAATACTATCAAGCAGCAAAATTGAAGCTGACTCATTGCCTACCAAAGTATGTTCACGACCATTGGAGTTAAATTGCATGTGTAATTTCTCAAAGTCCCAAGAGATATTACCCAAAGTTCTTAACCATTGTACTCCAATCACGCTTCACACCCACTTAATTCTAATAAGAAAAACTCGGTAGTGGAACTGATAATCTTGCATTTGCATAGAAATATCGGGACAAGTTCCTTGAGTTTTAAGAATTCCTCCATTACCAACCAAAACACTCATGATATCCTTAACTGGCCTAGTCGAAATGCCACATCTCTTAGCAATTGTCGGATGTAAGAAATTGTGTGTTGATCCAGAATCAATGAGAATTGTGAGTGGTCGACTGCAATGTAACTTTTGTAATCGCATCGTATTAGGAAATGGAGAACCGGTAAGAGCATGAAACGATATTGTTGGTTCATGATGCATCGATTCGCGGCAGAAGATGAGTAACCATTTCTTCCGTATTAGATAATGTTGTTTCGTCTTCACTCTTAGAGGTGAATTCCGGAGCCATTTCGAGAATTAATAATCTAGAAGTTAATGGTTTTGCACAAATATGTCCAGCCTTATATTGTTCATCACAATTGAAACAAAGACCTTGCTCACGTCTTAGTCGTTGTTCTTCCAAGGATAGTCTTTTAACTCCAGAGGGAATTGTATTCTTCTTAAAAGATACATTAGCTGAATTATCAGATGAATGAGATGTCTGACTGTAAGTAGTCGATCTCGCCACAATTTTGTAAAAAGAAGAGTTTGAAAGTAACACATCTTCTTGTTTTATAGCTTTCGTAAAAGCTGCAACTAATGTTGGTGGTTCAAATATCTCAACAACTGATCGAATTTCATTTTTAAGAGATCGGATAAAAAGGTCGATAACATAATCGTCTGGTAAGTCAGTAACAAAATTGAGAAGTTGTTCAAATTCTTTAATATGATCACGAACTGAACCTTGTTGAGAAATTGTTGAGAGCGCCAGACGTGGATTAGCAAACTTCTTATCAGCAAAACGTTCACGAACAAGTGAACAAAATTGTAGCCATGTAGGGTTAATTAACTTGGGTTGAATCCAGCGATACCAAGCATTGGCGTCGCTTTTGAAATAGGAAGTAGCAATATCGATTTTCAATGCTTCAGCTGTATGATGCAAACGAAAATATTGATCTGCCTGAAAAATCCAACCAGCAGGATCCGTCCCTTCAAAGGTAGGAAACTTCAAGTTATTAGGTATAGGAGAACCGAGAATACCACTGCTGTCACCTAAACCACCACTTCCAGGTATACTCGTATTGCTCTTGGTATTATTATTGCCAGTCGATCCGCCAACACCAGGAGGTGTGTTGAGAGGAAAGCGAGCAAGGAGGAGTGATGCCATATTACGGGTAACAGTATCAGCCAAATTGTTGATATTCTGTGTGTTCTGTCGCTGTGCCACAGTCTCCATCTCTTTTATGATTATCTAATACAGTTTGCAAACTTGTATTATGTAACGTTTGCGTTCTTTTCATCAGTGCATCTATCACAGCAGCTTTCGTTTGATCATCATTGTCAGAAGTATCAATAACAGTTTGCATAAAATCATTAACAGTTGTGTTCAAGGTATTGATCATAGATGTAAGTTGGTTCACTTCTTCGGTAAGAGTCATGGTTGCAAGCGGAAGCTAAAAAAAAGTTTAGGGTTTTTTTTTGATAATAATCTAACCTGCTCTGATGACAGATGTTATGGTTCGAGACCTTAACAGCTATCAAAGAACTCAAACCTACAGGAAAACAAGTGATTTGAATGAAGAAAAGAGATGATTAAGAGAGAATTAAGAGAGAATTGGGAGACAGAGAATAGCAGAGAGGGTTTTGAAGAGTTTAATTATAATTGCTTAACCTTAAAACTCACGAGTATCCGGTATATATACTGCATACTACTTGATAAACAAGTTGTGCGGGAATTCTAACTGAATTAAATAACTATGTTAACTAATAAGCTAAATATGGAAAGACTAAAAAAGGAAAACACGTAAAGAGGTGTGGGTATCACAACAACTGTTCGGGAAACATTATTGGTTTGTTTACCGGAATAACTCTGACAACTATATTAAGAATCATTTGAAGAAAAGAAAAAAAAAGATTGTTTGTGAATAATTGTGGTTTGTTTACCGGAATAACTATGGAAACTAGATTAATGATCTAGAATTTGAGGTTGAAGATTTTGAGTAAGAAATGTTAAGTATCCGTGGTTGAGATTGACGTAAGTATTGTTGTGGATTTTTGTGCATGAATTTTATTATTGTATCTACTACATTTGTTTGTTTTTCGATGCACTCTATTATTTTTTGAAACCTCCTACTGGGTTGTGGTTTGCTCACCCCTTTTTCCTCCCTTTCCACAGAGAATGAAGAAAGACTAGCCGTAAAAGAAATTATTTTGTAGCACGGGGATTTGGGTATTCCGTTTTGAATTTCAAGTTATGCACTTTTGAGTATGTAATTCTTTTACAGTTGTGTAATTTCAAAATTAAGATTATATTTCTTATAGGAAATTTTTATTTGTATTTAAATTTAAGATTTTTATTTATTCAAAATGTTTTAGAACGAAAAATCTGGTCCTACACGAGTGGCTGTCCGGAAATTTGGACTTGCTAGCTGGATCGGACCCGACCCACAAGGTCGACTCTGTGTCCGTTGGAAGTCCGAAAATCCGGGCTGTCACATAGGTTCTCATCCAAATGCTTGATTTCCTTGGTTTTTCAACATTCCTCGAATTCTTCGTCACTCCAAGTACTCCAATGATTCTGAACGTGTTCAACTTAGCATCATAGTTGTTAAAGATCCGTAGCCATAACAATAAGAAAACATATGAAACATCTGTTCTCAATCATTTTTATACAGTGTCATAGTATTATTACACAACATCAAAGTTCAATTGTATCACAACTTTGACAATAATTGTTTGTACCCAAAATTACTTTTGGGCACGAAACACGATGAATGGATAGTTTGGTGTGTATTTTGGTTTAGGAGACGAAATGAAGAACAAAATGAAAGACAGAGGTTTAACGTGGTTCGGCATAGGTTGCCTACGTCCACGGGCGAATCCCCTTGGGGAGAAATGTTTTATTGACTTTTGCATTACAAAGTATGTTTTCCTCTCCTCTTGGCCTCCCCTTTCCTGATTTCTGCCCTCTCCTATTTATACAGTTCCACATCTAAATACAAACATAAATTACATTAACTGCTCATTCATGTCTCCATCATCAATTACGAATGAAATAGCCGGAGTTAATTCTCCGCATGTATAAAGCTCGTCGTAAATTAGTACCGCATGGCTAAAACTACTGCATTTATCACTGCATGGTCAAATCATTGAAATGAATATTGCATAATAAACCGGCTGACTTCAATTCGCATGGCAAATCATTGGACTTCACCCGCATGGTTTAAATAATGGAATTCAGTGCATGAAGCGCACATTTATGCTTCCATGATAAATTCTCGCATAAATGCGGGCTGGCGATATTAGTGGACATTTCTTGTGAACGGTGACTCCATGGGTAGGGGTGGCTTGATGGTTGTGAGGCATGATGGTCGGGGCTGATGTGGATGGAGGGGGCCGGCGGCATGGTTGGAGACTGGTTGGCGGCGTGGAAGAGTTTTGGTTTAGGAATTGGTTTTGCGGCTTTGCGCTACAAGATCGAAAATTAGCTAGGGGTGCGATTGACTTGATAGTTGACCGACGGTTGACCTTGACCGATGACCGACCGTTGACCATGACCTTGACAGGAAGTTGACCGACTTTGACCATCGACCTTGACCTAAGTTGACTTTGATAGTTGACCGACTTTGACCATTGACTTGTCCGTGCGGATTGGTGGGCCTTGGTTGACTGGTTAGTGGGCTTGGATGAGGACCAAAACATGATTCAAGTATCAATTTGGCCCATTAAGTGGTATTTTTACTTATGGTACAAACATCTATGGTGATATTTATCACTCCCCCTTAGTCAATACTTCATCTCATAATGAAAACCACTTCCCCTTACATAATGATCTGTAAACCATATGTATATGTAGTGTGAACTACAAAATAATTCTCCCCTTTTTGTCAATATAAATTGGCAAAGGTACGAAAACTAGCGGGATCATAATGTATTCATGACTAAAAGAGAACATATCAACTTTGTTTTGATGATTTCACATGGTCGAAACTTAGTGTATTCATCAAGAGTTTATAAAGATACAAGATAACTCCTACAATATTCCACAGTAATTGCTCCCCAAAAAGATTGGCAATTAAGCAAAAGTTCAATTAAGAACTCTCCCCCATAAAATGTCATTCCCGAAAGAACAACAAGAGCGACCTTGCTTTTACAAGAAAAGAAGGATTTCTTTGGACATTTTGATACTAAATTTAAAACAAACTACTATTCTCGGAAACAAATGAGGAATTGAAACAACACTTCACCGAAATTCCAAGGTTTTATTGCCCAAAAGATATGGATAGACCCAGGGGCAAGAAAAAGCTAGAAATCTAATGAACCAAAACAACACCAATAGACTGCCTTAAGTGTTGAAACATAAAAGTATCTAGAGGTTTGGTGAGAATATCAGCCAATTGTTGTTCAGAAGGCACAAATTCCATGTTAATTAATGATACTATTTTCATAGAGATCTCTAATAAAATGATACTTGATGTCGATGTGCTTAATTCTTGAGTGCTCCACCAGATTTCTAGTGATGCGAATCGCGCTAAAGTTATCACAAAATATTTTCATTATTCCAGTGTTAATTCCATAGTCAACAAGCATTTGCTTCATCCATAGAGGTTTAGTACAACATGATCCCGCAGCAATGTATTCTGCTTTACACGTTGAAAGGGATTGTGAATTTTGTTTCTTGCTATGCCAAGCCACAAGATTCAATCCTACATAATAGAAACCCCCAAATGTACTCTTTATGTCTTCCACACATCCAGCCCAATCAACATCTGAATAGGAAGTAAGATCAGTGTTGGTATCAAAAGTATAAGATAGACCATACCCGATAGTGTGTTGAATTTATCACATGATCATTTTTGCATCTGCAAGATGAGACTCCTTTGGATTAGCCTGAAATCTAGCACAACCACCAACACTAAAAGCAATATCAGGTCTAGTAGTTGTGAGATATAAAAGGATTCCAATGATAGATCGATAAAGTTTTTGATCCATATTTACTCCTATCTCATCTCGATGCAGTTTACCAGTTGTGGGCATAGGAGTCAGCTTTGGAGTTGACTTATCAAGACCGAACCTTGTAACAAGATCCTTAGCATATTTTTCTTGAGATAAGTAAATCTCATCCTTGTATTGTTGAATCTGTAATCCCAAAAAGAATTGTGATTCACCAACATTGCTCATTTCAAATTCCCTACCAAGGGAGACTTGAAAATCTTTAGCAAGTTTCTCGGATGTTGATCCATAGATGATATCACCTATATAAACTTGAGCAATGACTATATCTTTCCCACTCCATTTGGTAAACAATGTTTTATCAGCTCCACCTCTCGAAAAACCTATCCTAAGAAGAGAAGTAGTTAGTTTTTCGAACCAGGCACGAGGTGCTTGTTGTGACCCATATAATGCCTTTTTGAGCTTAAGGACATGATCTGGGAAGTCGGGATTTTCAAATCCTTTAGGTTGAGCGACATAAATCTCTTCCTTTAAATTTCCGTTTAGGAATGCGGATTTTATGTCCATTTGAAATAGCTTAACCTTGAGAAAACAAGCATGAGCTAATAAAAAATGAATGGACTCAAGGCGTGCCACAGAAGCAAAGGTTTCGTCAAAATCGATACCTTCAATCTGTGAATATCCTTGAGAGACAAGTCTGGCTTTGTTTCTGACAATGGTGCCAAATTCATCGAACTTGTTCTTGAATATCCATTGGTACAAACAATATCGATATTGGAGGGCCAAGGTACGAGCTCTCATACATCTTGTCTTTGAAATTGATTTAATTCTTCATGCATTGCATTCACCCAAAAGGGATCACTAAGAGCTTCATCAATATTTTCGGCTCTACTTTCGATAGATAACAACCAAAATTGCAAATATTTTGAAGTTGTCCTCTCGTCTTAGCCGTAGGTAGACACGGTTGATCAAATAGCATGCTATAAAAAACAGCTTCTCCCCAAAACTTTAATGGTAAGTTTTTGTTATGAAGCATTACCCTTGCCATTTCCTGAATGTTCATGTTCTTCCTTTCTGCACCTCCATTTGTGTGTGGAGTAATGGGTGGTGAGTATTGTTGAATAATCCCCCGTTTGTCACAAAATACAAACACCTTAGTTGTAGTGCCTCCTAAGCTAGCAGCTGACTAATCCAAGAAATTAGCTATAAAATGAGGCACCAACGATCTAAAACACCTGCTTAAAAATTAAGAAAGAAGTTCTAAACAAATATTAATCCGAATCCAAACCCTCTATGAAATAAATACAAGAACTCCTCTCAAGTGTTACATATTTAATAGTGAGTTGATTTACAAATAGAATATAAACACAAAATAATATAGCGGAAGCTAACCAACTAACGAAACCAACTCCTCGAAGCCTTTATCGCCACGTGCACATCTTGAATCTGTCTCTGAAACTGAAAGTGGGAATTGAGTGAGCACATCATCCCGAAGGGTGCCCAGCAGAAATAACAACTAACTTTCAAGTAATCACTAGAATGATTTAAAGACAATGCATATTTTGTAGAAAACCGATAAATCAAGGAAAAACAGATAAAACATATTAAAATAATAAGTTGTAAAGAAATATAAAGTTCTACCAACCATTAAACCGGCACACATTCACAACATAAATAATAGTTGAGCGACGTCTTCCTTCGGAGTAGCAAGGCATGACTGCTATGGATTCTTCAATGATCATTAAAGTGCCCATGAGGTTTAGTCCTCAAGTCATAAACGATGTGTACCTTACTAAGACCTTATTCTACGCGCACTCTACATAACAAGTATCCAAAGAGATCTAATGGTAACAACATTATATCCGATCGAAGTGCTTACACAGTGGAGATCCCCCATTACCATCCCCGCGTAAATCCAACAATCTTATATAAGATTCTCAACATCATTCTCTCTAAACACCAAAACATAATATAATAGCTTTTGAAAGTAATTTAAAAGAATAATAAACATCCATGTATGAGACATGCGTTGCCCCGCATTAAATAGGGAAAATATAATGGCCAAATTAAAACCAGACCTATATAATATTCAACCCAACGAGGCCTATCTAGGTTTGCTTAAGTTAGGTATACATTTGGGGGCACACATCTCACACCAATCAAAAGGAAACCTTCTCCCTTTCATGCTAATAAATAATAAAGAATGTAACCGTTTTCCAGTCAATGGAAAGAATCACATTTTGAAAAATAAGTAAATACTCCCAAAACACAGATATTAGTTGTTTCTAAAGATCCAAGCCCATCCCAAAATGTAAAAGAAAACTAGTTTGAAATACACACAGATAATACATGCATACACTATCATATAGTAGCAAAGATATGCATGGATTTCAAAAAGATAGATTTGTAAAACAATAATGAATACAAGAGAGTTCGTTATCGATTCCCACCTCTTTCGGTGACAAGCCTCGCCTACCTCAAGATCCATAATCCACTGGTACATCCTTTGAATCGATCGTTGTTAATAAAGATTAACTATTAATCACACAAGCACTCTAAAGATTAGCCAAAAGGCTCATAACACAATCTCATACAATTCTCTAGTTATAGGCTAAGTGAATTATCTAATGGTTCTAAACCCATTTATGATTTTACACCTTTTCATTACCTATATTTAGCATAACAAAGGTTTACTAATTCCGTTAGGTAGAATCTATAGTCCAATTGATAAGTCTAAAGAGTATCTACAACTTTGTAGAAGGAACTAAATGCTAAATCAGACCACAAAGGTCCAATACATGTTTATTAGGGAAACTGGCTATAAGCCCAAGTTCACTAAACAGGTGTTGATGGTGGATTTTAGTTCAGGGCTAAAATTGTGAAACCAAATTTATGGGCTGACATCCTGCAAAGGATAGCCACTGATAAAGTGATGAATACTTCTTCACTTTAATAATTCACCTAGAATGGAGAATGTGACAACAATCCCAAAGATTCTCGTGAATTAAGTACACGAAATTCATCCGTGTTGGAGCATGTAGCAACAATCCCATATACCCTGTGAATTTTTACAACATTATTAATTAATGCATGACCAGCCTTGTATTTCCTGTACTCACACGAAGCACGGCATGACGACCGAGTGTTGTTCTTAGAAGAGCAACACGAACCTCGAAGCATTAATAATGAAGCATGTACGAAATACCCGTACAGGCTACAACTCTCGGTGTGTTATACTATCTCGATTGAGCATACATCTCTCGGTGTGTTATACTAGCCCGATTGAGCATATTTAAATCTGGGTGTCCATATCGGTCTCGGGAACGATCACGACCATCCAGCTTCACCAGCATGATTGGATGGCTTAGATTGAATCCATGACCCCAAGCAGGTAATGGAATATTCACTACCTACCCAACGCGAGCCCCGCATGGTCGGCCTCCCCAAAAGGGTGGCATAACTTACCAAACCGTCCAAGCCAAAGAAGTATGGAAGAAAAACCCTAAATTAGGGTTTCCGGCACATTACATGTGTCGCAAAAGCGATCTCAACCATCCATCTTCTCGGGCATAGATGGAGGTGTAGATATAGATTCAAAGGGCCCGAGCATGTCAACACGCTCCGTAAGCCCTTCACACACATGACCGATCGGTCGGGACCAACCATGGCTGGTCGTTCCGGATCGTGCGCCCAAAGTGGGCATGCCGCACGGCCGCGGCAAAACCCTAATTAGGGTTTGCATGAATCACAAACGTCCGTTTTTCTCGATCGAATAGAGGGTTTGGAGTCGACCGAGCGGAGTCCGGTGAGCATCAACATGATCAACGTGGACCCATCTATCTCCACACCCGATCGGCCAAGGCATACCATGCGGGTCGTTCCAGTCCGCACGCCCAAACTAGCGTGGTCACACTTCCCAATCGCAACCGATCTCGACCACTCAACCCATAGGACGGGTGAGTGGCTTAGATCACGTTCTTATGGGAAAGTAAGGTATAGGCATGTACACCAGCCTTTGCCACCTACACGCCGAACCAATCGGACGGACCGACCAAGCTTGGTTGTCCGAAACGCGAGCCTGAAGAAGGCATGACGCGCGGCATTTGCGGCACCAAACCTGTCATAAATCAATCCCGACCGCTCCTCTTTGACGGACAAATTGAGCGGTCCAGATCACACTTTCACGGGATAATGAGGTATGGGCATGTATACCGGCATGCCGTCTACACGCATGCCCGATTGGCCATGCCAAAATCGTGTCCCCAAGCTTGAATTCGACCAAGTTGAAAAGTGGTGCTTGCGCACCTCTTCTAAAACCCTAATTCCACTAACGGTCGCGAGATGAGTGTCTCAAAGATCATTTCGTCAGGTCCAACTTCACCGGCTTGGTTATACATCCCTGGTCAGGAGTTAATTGGTCAGTGAGGCGTCATGGTGATCACCACCCGTCACACTACCACACCATGTGGTCGGCCAAGGGAGGACTTGCTTGAGCAACCTCCAAACCATCACATGAAGTAGGATGACATGAGGCTATTTTGAGATGCTCAAACATCGATGCTTCATACATGATGAATATACTCGATGCAGTACCTGCATAGAATACACACGATACTTCACAAGTATCGACTTCCTAAATAACTTAGTTATTTAATCTAAAGCATTACATGCTACTTTACTCAGGTCCCACGATCCACACACTCGAGACATCAATCTGTCACAAGTCGGGGATACATCTTTGGGGTATTGGTCCGGCGGTTTACAACGTGCGGTAGCGCGCAACGCCATCACACAGAACGTGTCAGAAAGTCATGGACGGTTAGTGATGATGGGAGAAGTGGGCAAGACTGGTCGTGTGACACTAACACACGACTCCACTACTCCATCACTCCACTTTCTCCACTTCCCACGAGATACGAGGGTTAGGCTTAAAGACTTGTATAAATAGGTTCTCCTTCCTATTTTCCAAACAGGAACAAGGCAAGACAAGACAATAGAGGCAAGTGTTGATACAATCGTATTCAAACACCGGAACTGATAGCTTACATCCTGCAAGCCAATTCAGCTTTCTGATACAAGTCATACATAGCCAACACCTTCACAATCTCAACACCTTCTTCGCTTCTCTCCCTAAGATCAACCCCATCTCCTTCACTTTGTGACCGGAACAAGTCTGGAACAGACATTTCTTGGTTTAGGCCGGATTTGCACAGATTGATTTCTCGAATCTACAAGCACTCCCGTGCAGTGCATTTGTTTAAGGTTTAGACTCATTTCTCATCCACACACCCCAAATTACCAAAACCGCATAAATAGTTTTCACCCATAAACAATTGGCGACCACGGCGGGAGGTTAATCTCTCGGTTGTAAAGTCAATTTCTTGATACCATTCAATCAATTTCGAGATGGTTGGTCTTAGGACCGCCTCGACAGTCTCAAACTCGATGGTTCCTCCAACAGAGATACCCCTCCTCCTAACGGCGTATCTGACGGCATGATCAAGAGATTTCCAACATTAAGCGAATGGAGGGTTTAGGAGTCGACTGAGCAGGTCCAGTGAGCATCAACATGATCAACGTGGACCCATCTATCTCCACACCCGATCGGCCAAGGCATACCATGCCTGGTCGTTCCAATTCGCACGCCCAAACTAAGCGTGGTCACACTTCCCAATCGCAACCGAGTCTCGACCACTCAACTTCGCCGGGACAGACCGAGTGGCTTAGATCACGTTCTTATGGGAAAGTAAGGTATATGCATGTACACCTCAGCACCGCCACCTACACGCCAACCAATCGGACTGGGACCGACCAAGCTTGGTTGTCCCAAACGCGAGCTGAAGAAGGCATGACGCGCGGTATTTGCGGCACCAAACCTGTCATAAATCAATCCCCGACCGCTCCTCTTTTTGGACAAATTGAGCGGTCCAGATCACACTTTCACGGGATAATGAGGTATGGGCATGTATATGCAAGCATGCCGTCTACACGCATGCCCCGATCAGCCATGCCAAAATCGTGTCCCAAGCTTGAATTCGACCAAGCTGAAAAGTGGTGCTTGCGCACCTCTTCTAAAACCCTAATTCCACTAACTGGTCGCAGATGAGTGTCTCAAAGATCATTTCGTCCGTCCAACTTCACCGGCTTGGTTATACAGTACAGTCGGAGTTAATTGGTCGGTGAGGCGTCATGGTGATCACCACCAGATCACACTACCACACCATGTGGTCGGCCAAGGAGGACTTGCTTGAGCAACCTCCAAACCATCACATGAAGTAGGATGACATGAGGCTATTTTGAGATGCTCAAACATCGATGCTTCATACATGATGAATATACTCGATGCGTGACTCAGCATAGAATACACACGATACTTCACAAGTATCGACTTCCTAAATAACTTAGTTATTTAATCTAGCATTACATGCTACTTTATGTGGGTCCCACGATCCACACACCCGAGACATCAATCTGTCACAAGCCGGGGATACATCTTTGGGGTATTGGTCTCGGCGGTTTACAACGTGCGGCGCGCAACGCGCCATCACAAGAACGTGTCGAAGTCATGGACGGTTAGTGATGATGGGAGAAGTGGGCAAGACTAGTCGTGTGACACTAACACACGACTCCACTACTCCATCACTCCACTTTCTCCACTTCCCACGAGATACGAGGGTTAGGCTTAAAGACTTGTATAAATAGGTTCTCCTCCTATTTTCCAAACAGGAACAAGGCAAGACAAGACAATAGAGGCAAGTGTTGATACAATCGTATTCAAACACCGGGCCGATAGCTTACATCCTGCAAGCCAATTGACTTTCGATACAAGTCATACATAGCCAACACCTTCACAATCTCAACACCTTCTTCGCTTCTCTCCCTAAGATCAACCCCATCTCCTTCACTTTGTGGCCAAAACAAGTCCGGAAATGACATTTCTTGGTTTAGGTAGGATTTGCCAGATTGAGATCTCGAATCTACAAGCACTCCCGTGCGGTGCATTTGTTTAAGGTTTAGACTCATTTCTCATCCACACACCCCAAATTACCAAAACAGCATAAATAGTTTTCACCCATAAACAATTGGCGACCACAGCGGGAGGTTAATCTCTCGGTTGTAAAGTCAATTTCTTCAATACCATTCAATCAATTTCGAGATGGTTGGTCTTAGGACCGCCTCGATAGTCTCAAATCCTGATGGTTCCTCCAACGGAGATACCCCTCCTCCTAAGGCGTATCAGCGGCATGATCAAGAGATTTCCAACATTAAGCGAACTAGCACGGTACAGGAGATTCACACGAAGAACATGGAGCTAATCAAAGAAGCGGTAAACGACATACTTGATCTCCTCATTAAGATGACATCGAGAGATGAGCGTTAGGAGACCTCTACACGGGGACTAGTCCCTCGGATCAACGACTTTACTACGAACCGAGAGACCGGTGGATCGGGAAGCGGCATCTCTAGTGGAAAGCTTGTGTGAACTCTTGCACCTCTCGAAGAATCAATAGGGCAGACGTTTGCTGCAATTAATAAAATAGCTGCGGACGTACACCGACTCCTTCACGTCCGAGAAGTCCTAATCGCATCGAAACATACATAAATAATGTTACATTTACGAGAAGACGACATGATGGCGGAGGAAGGTCTGTCCAGGCCCTACATGTTACCGCACGCATCAAGGGTTCAGAGTTCAGGAGGGCCCTCGTCGACACAGGAGCATCTTCGAATGTGATTACTCTCAAGACTCTCATGACAACCAAGGTTAGCCCATGCAAGATTGTACGACAGCCCACCACAATGACGGACTTGAAGGAAACCGAGACCAGCACATACGGGTATGTCAATCTGAATTTATCAGTAGGACCCGTTCAGTCAAAAGTGAAATTTGAAGTCATAGAAAAGGAGCCGGACTACCATATGATACTAGGGAGACCGTGGCTTCATGGCAATAAGGTCATCCATTCAATGTATCACCAGGGCCTGAAGACCATGCTAAATGAGGAAGTTATCCGTATTCCTGCATCATTGTCTCCGTACGCACCAATATGCGGAGTGGAACTATTCGAGCGAAAAGAAACTCCGCAGGGAAGGTCAGACAAAGTCCCGTGCACCCCACTACCCACGTGGGATTCAATCCAGGATGAAGACCGACTTGCATTAATGGTGGCTAAGCACCACGACACGCCTTTTCTGACGAGGCGTCCATCTTTATCCGGTGAAGCTTCAACCCATGCTCACACCAAAAGGGAACACACTTTTTAGGCAAACCGTGATCAGAAGTGGAAGACAATATACCGGCGCCGCTGTTATCAATTAGCGGGAGAGCGGCACCCGGTCTCTCGCCCGGTTGAATCTTTGCAAGAACGACGAAACACAAGAGGAGGTATTGGACGCTCCGGCAATGACTACAAGATGGCACCAACTCCACTGGCCGACGAGCTCGGAGTATGTTAACATCGGGAATGAAGAATCTCCCAGGCATGTCTCTATCAGTTCGACTCTGTTCGTGGACGAACGTGTGAGTCTTGTCCAACTACTCAAGGAGTACCAAGATGTGTTTGCCTAGACATACGAGGAAATGCCTGGTCTAGACGAAAAATTGGTCACCCATCACCTACATGTCATACCTGGATCCAAGCCAATCAAGCAATCTCCGAGACAATTCAGACACGAAATGGAAGAACAAATCAAGAACGAAATTCAGAAGTTGCTAACTGCTGGCTTTATCAGACCTATTCATCATCCGACCTGGTTAGCTAATGTGGTCCCAGTAAAGAAGAAAAACGGACAGATTCGGTGCTACGTGGATTTCAGAGACTTGAACAAGTGCTGCCCCAAGGACGACTTTCCTCTGACTAACATCGACATGTTAGTAGACGCCACCAGCGGACACGACATGTTCTCCTTCATGTATGGTTACGGCGGCTACAATCAGATAAGGATGTATGAGCACGATGCAAGTAAGACAGCCTTCCGAACCCCTCTTGACAATTTTTACTATACTGTTATGCCATTCAGTTTAAAGAATGCCGGCGCAACATATCAACGTGCTATGACGACAATATTCCACGACATGATGCATAAGCAAGTCGAAGACTACGTGGATGATATAGTAGTCAAATCCAAGACTCAAGCTATCCTCACAATGTCGCTGCCGTGAACTGTGAAGGAGCTCCAAAACTTCATGGTCAAGGTTAACTTTTGCTTCATTCACCCCCCGCCGAAGAAAGGATCAAGTTTCATCTGGATCACACTACAACATGAAGAGTTTCGGAGGATTCAACAAATATTGTCATCTACGAATCATCACAAAGGGTTAGCCTATTATGTCGCCCGGACAAGAGCGAGCATGGGACATCTTCGGATCCACTTTGGCCGACACCTCAAGGGAGCAGCCTCAAGAAGATAACGATGTCCGCGTGTCATGTCGAGAAAGAATCGGGCGAATCACTCTATCGAGAGGATGGTGCATGTCTACCGTGTTATGTTGGAGAATCGCACTTTTGGTCATCCTATGGACTTCGTGAAGCTGTTGAACGCTCATATACGACATCATCTACCCTGTTTGGAAAGAACCGGGCCTTCCCGGTAATGAAGAGCCTCATGATGTTTGTGGAAGCATACATCCCACCAACGGGCAATACAACCTTGACCTTCCATAAGCGGTTTTTTGAAGCAACAAGAGGAAAGCCACCGAGATACAACATCTTGCGCGTCCAAAATCGCCAACTCCAACTCCAGCACAATATGGACGACTGCCGTAATGGTGAAAGAACGTCCAAGATATTCCATATCTGGATCGATGGTAACTACATCAATGAGAGACGCTTTCAGAATTTGTCTCCCGTAGAAGATTTAGTTGCGTTACCAAAGGAGTATGACTGGGACTTCTTAGCACTGCCTATCTCAAAGACAGCCTCATGAACCTAGAGTGACAACATCTATCAAGTCCAAAGCTCACGGATACTCATGGGCGGGATTGTCTCCTCTTCTCTATTTCATGAAGAAACGTCAAAGAAAGACATCGGTTCAGTTTATCCCTCTAACAATGAGACGAGAGCTCTACCACTATATGAAGGCGCAAGTTCGTGCCCGTAGCTATCACGCCTCTCCTGCCGGTCTCTTCGATCCAGTTGCTTTGCCGGAACTGTTGTTGCTCGTCGATTAATACCATCCGAGTTTCACCATATCAACGACCATTACGTACAAAAAGACCCATCGGGCATACAAGATAGAGCCACGTAGACCACGCTTGGGGACCGAGGTTCGACATGAAATTCCTTTACCTTGAGTCAAGAACTTCTTCAACACTCTCTCCGGCATAAGCCGCTTCAACGCTCCACCCACTAGAAGTTGCTTCAACGCTCTCAGGACCTGCTTGCTCAAAGAAGATGCTTCAACGCTCTCGGTGGGATCCACACCACGTTCGAACATACAAGGTTCGGTTTGGGCAAAGCAAGCACGCCTAGATCCCACGTTCGAGCAAAGGGAAGACCGATGTTGGTTAGCAAGACCGGTGTTCGTCAAGGCAAGACCGGTGTTGGTCGAAGTAGCAAGGATGACACTCGAGCAAGCACATAAACCGTACGAGCAAAGAAAGCAAGGCCGGTGTTGATCAAGTCACAAGGCCAGTCTTGCTTTCGGTCACGAGGCGGTATTGGGCGCAAGCGAGGTAGGTGTTAGTCAAGTCACGCAAAGTCGGTGTTGGTCGAGATCGCAAGGCTAACATCCCATCACGCAAGCAAGGCGATATCACGTCCACGCAAGTAGGGCGGTATTGGGTCACGTCGGGCGGTATTGGTCAAGGCCGATCAACGTGACAAGGTGGTATTGTGCCACGTCGGCGAACAAGGATGGTATTGGGCCACGTTAGCAAACAAGACCGGTGTCGGTCGAAGCCCGATGTCCGTCGGGGTTCGTCAAATCGGCAAAGGCCGGTGTTGGTCAAGGGGCAAGTACGGTGTGGGGGTGAGGCAACAGGTTTGGTAATTGTTTGAAGCAGGCACAACCGTCCCCATGCAAAGCAGGCACGCGGCAGCTCCCACTTGATCAGGCACATCCAACCCCAAATTGGTCGAAGCAGAGCTGAGCCCCTGCAAAGCTGGCATCCCACTTGATCGAGGCACATCCCGGCCCCAAATTGGTCTTAGCAGAGGCAGTAGGACCCAAGCAAAGCAGGCACGCGGTGGGTCACATGTTCGAGCAAGGCAGGCATAACAATCCCACGTTCGATCAAGCAGGCGCATGATGAGTCCCACGATCGAGCGAAGCAGGCGCAATGGCCGTTGAGCGGGAACATCGGCCCTACGCTCGAGCGGAACAATCACGAAGAAGGCTCTCGACCAAGACGAGGCATAACAAGGTCGATCGAAGCGAGCAAGACCGACATCATGCTAGGGAACGCTCGCTCTGAATGCCTCTTGAACGTGACATGCTCCAAGGACAGGGACGACTCGTCTCTCGGTAACATCTAACTTTGTCTCATAAGTTTTATATGTATATGTCACCATCTAATGCATACCCCACAATAGTGTAACCATTATGTGCTAGGCGGGGGACTTAATGTTGATGGTGGATTTTTAGTTCGGGGCTAAAATTGTGAAACCAAATTTATGCGGCGACATCCTGCAAAAAGGATAGCCAACGATAAAGTGATGAATACTTCTTCACTTTACTAATTAACCTAGAATGGAGCATGTGGAAACAATCCCGGTATTACGAGAATTAAATACACGAAATTCATCAGGTTGGAGCATGTAGCAACAATCCCATATACCCTGTGAATTTACAACATTATTAATTAATGCATGACCGGCCTTGTATTTCTGTACTCATTCAGAGTGCGGCATGGCGGCCCGAGTGTTGTTCTCGAGAGCAACACGAACCTCCAAGCATTAATAATGAAGCATGTGCGAAATACCCGTACATGCTACAACTCTCGGTGTGTTATACTAGCCCGATTGAGCATACATCTCTCGGTGTGTTATACTATCCCGATTGAGCATATTTGAAACGGACTGTCCCATATCGGTCTCGAACGATCACGACCATCCCGACTTCACCGACGCATGATTGGATGGCTTAGATTGAATCCATGACCCCAAGCGGGTAATGGAATATTCACTACCTACCCAACGCGGGCCCGCATGGTCGGCCTCCCCAAAAGGGTGGCATAACTTGCCAAACCGTCCAAGCCAAAGCAAGTATGGACGAAAAACCCTAAATTAGGGTTTTGCGGCACATTACATGTGTCACAAAGCAGTCTCAACCATCTATCTTCTTAGGCATAGATGGAGGGTGTAGATATAGATTCAAAGGGCCCATAGCATGTCAACACGCTCGCGTAAGCCCGCCTACATACATGACCGATCGGTCGGGACCAACCATGGATGGTCGTTCCGGATCGTGCGCCCAAAGTGGGCATGCGCACTACGGCAAAACCCTAATTAGGGTTTGCATTAATCGCAAACGTCCGTTTTCTCCTGATCGAATGGAGGGTTTAGGAGTCGATTGAGCAGGTCCAGTGAGCATCAACATGATCATCGTGGACCCATCTATCTCCACACCCGATCGGCCAAGGCATACCATGAATGGTCGTTCCAATTCGCACGCCCAAACTAGCGTGGTCACACTTCCCAATCGCAACCGAGTCTCGACCACTCAACTTCGCGGACGAATTGAGTGGCTTAGATCACATTCTTATGGGAAAGTAAGGTATATGCATGTACACCAGCCTGCCACCTACACGCCGAACCAATTTACCGGGACCGACCAAGCTTGGTTGTCCCGAAACGCGAGCCTGAAGAAGGCATGACGCGCGGCATTTGCGTGACCAATGAGGGTCATATTGAGTCCGGCTTTGTTCCTATAGCCCCATTCCCACAACTGCTAGTTTCAGCTAAGAGGGAGTCCACCTTTAATGATATATTGGAGGTTTTTAAGCAGGTAACTATCAACCTTACATTATTAGATGCAATTAAGCAGATTCCCGCTTATGCCAAGTTCCTTAACACTAGTGGAAAAGAGGGTTTTTTTGACCCACATCCTCGACCCTCAATGGCGGTCAGCAGACCATGGACTGGTCAAAACGGTCCTACATTTAATAAAAATGCGGACCACATCTAGGAGCATTAATGTTGGTCGTTGAATAAAAAAATTTATTATTATTTTATTCCTTATTAAACAACCACATTTCTACGGTGAACCTAGTGTTTCCAGTGGTTCAATTTTTAGATGAACGGCTGGATGCGAAGATACATATCTCTAATAAAAAAAAAAGATATCTCTCTCTCCATCTTCAATTCGTCTTCTTTACAACTCAAATAGAAGAAAGAGAAATATCTCTTCTTCTCCATCTTTTTCATCTCACTCCCTGCTTCAGAAAAACAAAAAAAAAATCTCACTCCCTCAACATCTCTCTCCCACTCTTATTTTCTTTCTAACTCCATCAGAAGAATAGAGAAAATCTTCTCCATCTTCTCCATCTCCTCCGAAGAGGAGAGATCTCGTTTCCATCTTCTCCTTCTTCTTCTATCATGCAAAAGCTATTTTTCTCACAAATATAAGAGCAATGTAAGTTTTAAGGTATTCTTTGATAGTAAAATCGTTATTTTGTAATAGATCTATCTTTTCAATATGATTTTGAACTGTATTTTCTTGTAATTAATCGTTATTTTTAATGAGTTAGGGTTTTATACTTTAATAGAAGATTTTCGATATTATTGTGATTGGGTTTTGTTTATTTGTTTAATTTCAGGGATTCACCAACAGAAGAACAAGTATCAACTGATTTACCAGCAATAAGGTAATTTAATAGTAAAAAAGTGACTACTTCTATTTCCTTACTTCTGATTATGATTTAAATTGTTCGATTTTGTTTTCATTTTTGGGGTTTTCATGCACATGAAACCCTAGGTTTTTAATTTGGGATTTTTAATTTGATTTTTTACTCAATCTATGTTTCATTCACAACAGCTGACCTAGGATGATTTGTTTTGAGTTTTTTTCGATTTGGTTTCTTTTGATTTTGTTGGGTAAGATTTTAGGGATTTATCTAATGATTTTTGTTGGTGATGATTTGGGTATTGTAGGGTTAGCCAATGAAAAGACTTATGCAATTCAAGATGGAAAAGATTCAGGTGTTGTTCTTGCTGCTACTAAGAGTAACAAACATAAGAACCCTCCAACTTTGGTGCACAAAACTGTCATGAAAAAGGAATTCAGTAGAATGGCTAAGGGTGTTGCCAACCAGGTAATTTAACAAACCCTTTCTCTTATTTCAGATTTTGTAATAGATTTTTGATGCATACATAGATAACTTGATTTTTTTTAGCCACTTTGACAGCACTGGTTGTGTGTTCCACAAGTTTGTGCAATGCGATGGTTGCTGGGTACATCATATTACAGAACCTCGGTTGAAGTCCAAAGTGTAAGAGTACAATGCCTTTTTGGTTCCTTTTAAGCTAGTGAATCTCTTTTAGTGAATCTATTTTAAGCTAGTTATTACTTTTTTAAATTCGTTTACATGGGGAATCTCTTTGTAGGAGGGCAATTATAATCTCTGGACCATTTGCTTCTAGGAATTAGGGAATGACGCTCAATGAACCATAATAGAAAAACCCCATCTTTTACCGATGCCCTCGCCGGTAAGGAGCTAAAATATTGTATTGTCAATATAGAACTGTTTTAGCATTTAATTTTGACTTGTAGTGACAGTTTTCTTGTGCTTATATTATTATTGGCAGATATTTTTTTCTCAAGGTCCAAACTCCACCCATCCTGTATCTCTCATATCTTGAATGCATCTAAATTTTTAGATTAGGGTGATGGATACCACAATAGGGGGAACAATTGGTAGACATTGTAGTTGATCTAACAATACCATTTTCCCATGGACACTATATTTCTTACTGGAGGATGATGTCACCTTCTGGTGAAATGTTTGAGGAGCGGATTTGGGTACTAATCGAGGTATGCTTACAACACCATCTTCCTTGGGAATGATTCCATTCAATGCTTTTATTAATCTTTTACATATGGTGACAGGTTAATACTTTATTACTTGACTCTTTGTTGGACTTGAATATATTGTCTGGTATAGGAATATGTTCATAGATATTGAACTAGGAACCGGCGTTAATTAGTCGATTCTGGGATAGGTATAAACTTCACAGCTAACTAGATAAAGCTTCCTTTTCTTTGTTTGATCCAGGTTAATAGTACTGACAGGAAATGTTTCCACATTACCTATCAAGGTAGTACAACTTTTGCATATGCTCAATGTGAACTGTTGCCTGTTGCATTCTAGTTTCCTTAACCTCTTGATCTCGTTCCATTTTGTTTTTAATTTTTTTTTAAATGTGTATTTGTAGGCACATGTTGGCGTTGCGATAAATTTTCCTCATACTACAAGAAGCTCAAGATGGTATTGAAGGTAGCTAGGAAGAAGATGAGGAGGCTTATGAGGTATAGTTGTTTTATAAAGTTTATGTATCCAACTGTGAGGTATTAATGTTAGAGATGGACATGGAAAGTTCACAATAGGAAATGGGGAATTTACATTGGTGTATATGTATTGTAGCCTATAATTTGATTTATCCCGTTGTTATTTTCTATGAATTCTGAAATATAGTTCTTCTGATTTTAGCAATTGGTTAAGCCACTGGTAAAGACATCACAAGGCTATTCGACTTGAAACTTTATAATGATGTTTGAGAAGTTGATCATGATGATTTCGGTAGTCTGGTAAACTACCAACTTCTTAAGTGCTTGGCTAATTCTAGAATACTGTGCTTGGCTAATTCTAGAATAATAACATGGATAGGCACACTTAAATCTTATCATTCGACTTTCTATTTTCTGAGATATCCAGTGTTTCTTATTTTGTATATCGAAAAGAAAGGGTTTTTTTGTGTAACGTAAGTGATTGATATCAAGTGTTGCAGGCATATATAAGTCTTTTTGTGAAAATATTTTTGATAAGCAGCCAGGATGGTTGTACTTTATCACTTGTATCAACATACGCAATTGCTCACCGATTCCTGTGTTCAACAATTGTTTGTTTATTTCTTTTATAACTTTATTAGTTATTTTTGAATTGTGCTGCTACGATTCTGCGGTTGTATCTGGGATTATATTAATGTTGTTTACCTGCATCGTATAGTTGAAGTTAGTATCATATGCACATGCCAATTATGACACGAGGGCACTTGCAAACTCAGATGACAAGGTAACTGTGCATCTCCATTGCACTTGAAGTTTTTTGTAAGAATGTACCGCTTCTTGTGTTTGTCAAGCACTAGAAACTACATTATCTGAATTTCATGTGATACAACTTTGAATGAATTCAGTATTCCTTACATGAAAATAGTTTAGTGTGATGTTAGGTACACAGTTCTTTGGTTCATCGTCGATTCCATGCAGATGCGGTTGAGAATTATGAGGTTAGCTTCAACAGTTTGGTATACTTCATGGTTGCTCCAACATTGTGTTAGCAGGTAATCTTTATTTTACTTTTATTGTCTAGCAAATCATCTTATACTATTTTATTGTCTTGCTTGTCGGTTGACTGTAGGAGTTTAGTGCTTTGAATCCTACTGTTTAGAACATTGTATCATTCTATGCAGTTGTTTCTAGGACGCCTTCCCTTCTCTCGTAGCCTTTTCTATGCAAATTGAATTATACTGTTTGGTGTACCTTGGATGGACCCTCAACAAGCATGAATGTATTCTGGGCTTATATTCAAATGTTGTCTTTCTTTAGCTCAAATCAAGAATGACCCTGCAGTAGTTGTTTGGTAAATTGGTATAAATTCAAATATCTGCCATCCTGTGTTGCGTCATATTGTATGTTGTGCTGCTATTAAGGTTTCCTATTATGCATATTCTATTTGGGTTATGTATTTTGTTAGTGCAGCGTTTGATCTTAACTGCTTGTGCATAATCTAGGTTCTGACATTTGTTTATGAAGTGTAAAATGATTTATTGATTTTTTGTTTTCATTTGCAGTTACTGGTGACTTTTCCAAGACTGCAATGTAAAATGGGGGAACTTCATTTTGAAATATGGGCTAAGTTCATCATCAACGGAGTTTATTCTTTTTTTGTTTAGACAATCGTTTATTAGTTTATCATTTTGTAACTGAATCTTAGAACTTAATTACCTTTATGGTTGTAGAAACTTAAATTGGTCTGAAGTTAGATTTTATACCTTTTTTCTGTAATTTGAACCTAGTGAATGTTGAATTGAAAGACTATTTGTGTGCAAATTTAATTTGAATTTGGTTCTCATTTGAGTTAATTTTGGTTTTCATTTGAATTTTCATTTGAGTTTATTTTGGTTTTCATTTGAGTTTAATTCGAGTTCCATTTGATGAGTACTCAGATTTAGTCAGCTTAAGCGATTCAGTCAAGGCAATCAATCTGATCGATTTTTTTATATTAAAATCCAAATCTAGGACCGACTGTGGTCAGTCTTAACACATTGACTGTGACAGTTGGTCGTTGATATGAGTTGCACCGCGACCCGCAGAGCCACGTCATATATGAAAAAGACGCTCAGACTGCGACCATTTCCACGACTGACAAAGCATGTCATATATACGAGTTAAATGACTTGCTTCATCGGTCGCGATACTGCTGATTTCTACTAGTGTAAGGATATGTGTACGCGAAAGCGAAAGCTTAGTGTCCAGAAGAAAGCCTTTCTAGCTAGTCACGTGAGTTCCATTATTCAGAATACCACTACTCCTAAGTATAAAGACCCAAGGTCCCCTACCATTTCTTGCACAATAGGTAAATACCGTGTTGAGAAATCTTTGCTTGACTTAGGAGCCAGTGTGAACTTACTCCCATACCATGTGTACCTTAAGCTAGGACTTGGTGAGATGAAACCTACCCAGATGACACTCCAGTTAGCTGATAGGTCCGTTAAAATTCCTCGTGGTGTAATCGAGGATGTTCTTATAGAGGTCGACAAGTTTATATATCCATTGGATTTTGTTATCCTAGATACCCAACCTGTCCCTGACCCAGAGAACCAAATACCGGTGATTTTAGGTCGCCCGTTTTTAGCTACATCCAATACGATCATTAACTGTCGAAATGGTATTATGAATTTGTCTTTTGGTAATATGACTATTGAGCTGAACATTTTTAATATTAGTAAGATACCCTCTGAACTAGATGACTCGAACATAGAAGAGGTGAACATGATAGGAACAATAGTCGAGGAGTCATTACCAAACACTTTGTTAAAAGATCCATTAGAGAAATGCCTATCTCACTTTGGGATTGATTTTGATGATGATAATGTGATTAATGAGGTGAATGCCTTGTTAGATTCAACCCCTTTGTTAGAGACTAGTAATGGATGGAAACCTAAGTTCGAACCACTACCAGTTTCTAAGTCTACCCTAGTTCCTTCGTTAGAAGAGCCTCCTAAGTTGGACCTTAAACAACTACCAGATACCTTGAAGTATGTGTTTTTAGGCCCATCTGAAACTTTACCTGTAATTGTAGCATCTGACTTGGATAGTGATCAGAAAAGTAGGCTAGTTACCGTCCTTCAAAACAACAAGGAAGCTTTAGGGTGGACCATAGCAGATATTAAAGGTATAAGTCAAACTGTTTGTATGCATCAGATCTATTTAGAGAGTGAAACCAAACCTTCTAGGGAGATGCAACATAGACTGAACCCAAATATGAAAAAAGTAGTTCGAACCGAGGTTCTTAAGTTGTTAGATGCGAGGCATTATCTACCCCATTTTTGCATGACAAGTGGGTCAGCCCCGTTCAGGTTGTTCCCAAGAAATCCAGTATTACTGTAGTCCAGAATGATAATAATAAGTTAATCCCAACCCGAGTGACCACGGGTTAGCGTGTTTGTATTGACTATAGGAAATTGAACAAGGTCACTAGGAAGGACCACTTTCCCCTTCCCTTCATCGACCAGATGCTAGAGAGATTATCAGGACATAGTCACTATTGCTTCTTAGATGGCTACTCCGGCTATAATCAGATCGTTATTTCCCCAAAGACCGGGGAGAAAACCACTTTTACTGTCTCTTTGGTACCTTTGCGTATAGACGTATGCCTTTCGGACTATGTAACGCCCCTGCGACTTTTCAGCGTTGCATGATGAACATATTTTCAGATATGGTAGAACGGTTCTTGGAGGTCTTTATGGATGATTTTTCAGTGTTTGGTTCATCTTTAGATGAGTGCTTGCATCATTTGTCATTAGTGTTGACTAGGTGTGAGGAAAATAATCTAGTGCTTAATTGGGAGAAATGTCATTTCATGGTTCGATCAGGAATTGTTTTAGGGCATATCGTATCTTCTAAGGGTATAGAGGTAGATAAATCCAAAGTTGACCTTATCAAGACTTTACAGGTCCCAAAAAACGTCAGAGATATTAGGTCATTCTTAGGGCATGCAGGTTTTTATCGTCGATTCATTAAGGATTTTAGCTTGATTTCTAGACCTCTTTGCAATTTTCTTGCAAAAGATGTTAAGTTTGTCTTTGATGATGCTTGTTTAGAGGCTTTTGAGAAGCTTAAGACTTTACTCACTACCGCACCCATAGTCCAAGCACCAAACTGGAACCTACCCTTTGAGATCATGTGTGATGCTTTAGATTATGCTATTGGTGTTGTGCTAGGTCAGCGAGAAAACAAATTACTTCATGTGATTTACTATGCTAGCAAAACTCTGAATGATGCCCAGTTGAACTATACCACTACCGAGAAGGAACTATTAGCTATTGTGTTTGCCTTAGACAAGTTTAGACCCCATCTCTTAGGTTCTAAGGTCATAATATATACTGATCATGCTGCTTTAAAATATCTTCTGTCTAAGAAGGATACGAAACCTAGATTAATTAGGTGGATCCTTTTTTTGCAAGAGTTTTCTCCAGACATTAGAGACAAAAAAGGTGCCAAAAATGTAGTAGCAGACACTTGTCTAGGCTAGTTGTTGATTCCCCGGATGATTCCCTTCCTATAAGGGATAGCTTTCCTGATGAACAATTGTTCTTTGTTACCCAATTACCTTAGTATGTGAATATAGTGAACTATCTTGTTACTGGTCGAATGCCCCAACATTGGGGTAAACAAGATCGTTCTAGGTTTTTAGCTGAGGTTAAACACTTCTTTGGGGATGATCCTTATTTGTTTAAGTATTGTCCAGACCAGATTATTAGGAGATGTATACCTGAGAGTGACCAGTCCAGTATTATTTCCTTTTGTCATGATCATGCTTGTGGGGGTCACTTTAGTGCTAAAAATACTGCTGCTAAGATATTGCAGTGTGGATTCTATTGGCCTTCATTGTTTAAAGACTCTCACAGTTACTGTGTTACTTGTGAACGTTGCCAGAAATTAGGAACCATTTCCCGTAGGAACATGATGGCCTTGAACCCTATTTTAGTTGTTGAGGTCTTTGTTGTGTGGGGTATTTACTTTATGGGTCAATTTCCTAATTCTTTTGGTAACTTATACATCCTTGTCGCTGTAGACTATGTCTCTAAGTGGATTGAGGCGGTTGTGTGTAAAACCAATGACCATAGGGTTGTGATTGAGTTCTTGAAAGATAGTATACTTACGTGTTTTGGTACACCGCGTGCTATAATTAGTGATGGAGGGTCGCACTTTTGTAATAGACCTTTTAAGCTTTTGATGAAGAAATATGGTATTACACATAAGGTAGCTACCCCGTATAATCCACAGATTAGTGGTCAGGTAGAGGTTTCCAATAGGGAGATAAAACGTATATTAGAGAAAACAATTAATCCTAATCGGAAAGACTGGTCGTCTAGGCTTACTGATGCCTTATGGGCTTACCGTCTTTGCGTTTAAGACCCTCATTGGAATGTCACCTTATCGACTTGTGTATGGCAAGGCATGTCACTTACCTGTTGAGTTAGAACATAGAGCATATTGGGCTGTTAAGCAGCTAAACTTTTCACTTGACAAGGCAGGAGACCAAAGGAAACTCCAGCTCAATGAGTTGAAAGATATTCGTAGAGATGCATACGATAGTGCTAAGGAGTATAAGAACAAAATGAAACTTGTGCATGATAGAAATATTTTAAGAAAGTAATTTTCTCTAGGTCAAAAAGTTCTTCTGTATGATACCCGCTTGCATCTTTTCCCTGGGAAATTACGTTCTCGGTGGACGGGTCCTTTTTATTGTTCGCACTGTCTTTCCTCATGGAGTTGTTGAGATCGAGACACCGGATGGTAGTAGTTCTTCGAAGGGTAACGGTCGAGAGATTGAAACCCTTTTTAGAGCCCTTTCCTACGGGTGATGTTGAGTAGGTCCCTCTCGGAGGACCCCTGTTTACCCTTGATTGACCATCGAGGCGATTGCATGTTGTATATTAGTTTTTGATTTCTCTCTTCACCCAGGTACTATCTTTCCGACTTCTCTCTTTAATGATTCCTCATGTTACTTTACTTTTTGGTATTGCTCTTTCATTAGAAACATTGAGGACAATGTTAGATTTAAGTTTGGGGGTGGGGAAGAAACTTTTTGTTATCTTTTAGTTGCAATAAATAAACTCCAGAGCCTAGAAATTTATGGTTATTAAGGTTGGCACTAACCAATCTAAGTGGATGGGAACATCTTGGTTGTAGGAGTTGAGGAACCAATCTGATTAGATGGAAACATCTAAAGAGTCTATTCATAAGAGCACAAAGCTCAGGTGTTAGAATTAAAAAAAAAAAAAAAAAAACATGGTAGTTTCGCCGTATCTCATTGAATCCTTTTCACCTTCTGTTTTTATTTTTCTTTTCTTTTAAGTGATTTGGTGGGGCACACGATTCAAGTTGTTACCATTGCTAGAGTGAAATAGAGTGATTGGGATACCCAAAAAAAAAAAAAAAAAAAAAGAAAGAAAGAAAGAATTGAGACCAGATCATCAGACCAACCGAAATAAATTCAATAAGTCGACCACTGGTGCCTTTGTATATGCCAGTTGTGTTGACCTAGATTTAGGATTATCACCCGCTGGTTCCCTTGTATTTGTCAGCTGTGTTGATATTAGTCAGACCGATATCTCAGTCTATTAGGATAGGTTCATCCTAGTAGTAGCCTTCAGACAGATATGGGAAACACCGTTCACCTTAGTCAAACCATCTACGTTTTTGTCTCTACATCCATCTTATTAATCTATCCATGTGATTGGTTGACTCGGTTATGATGTCCAAACTATCCGAGTAGATCTCTCGTGACTTATATATGAATTTTAGTATGCTTGAGTGCAAACTCGTGTACAACAATTGGAATTTTGCATCAGGGTACTTCCTCCTGTAGTCAATAAGTATGCTAACCAAGGAGATTCTTTAGTGCCTTCCAAGGTTCCGCGTAGATAGCTAGGGTCTGGAGTAAAGGTTTTGTGGGTACACCTCTGGTAAACCCTCCCGAGACTATAACTCGGCCACCTAGGGGTTCAAAGGCTTGTTGCACATGCTAAGTGCAATCACGATGCCTGCGACAATGAGTTAGGATTTTATTTCTAGATTAGATTTGCTCGAGGACTAGCAAATAATAAGCTTGGGGGTATTTGATAGACACAATTTTTTTTTCTAAGTTGTCCTCAATTTTCTCTATGTTGGTACTCGATTTCATACTTATTATGGTGTTTTGTGTGTTTGTAGGTATTTTTGGGAAATAAACAATTTTGGAAAAATCGGCTCGAAAAATTATGCGGAGCACCCCCGGAGGACATTTGCTATGCGGACTCTCACTTTGGTTAAGGGTCACCTCAATTACTATTTACATCCAGGGGCGCCAACTGTTATTCACACCCCCATCTCTGTTAGGGGGAGGTCGTCCCCTTCATTTGAATTTCCAGTTTGGGCGGGAAACTGTTCACAGGCTATGGCAGAATTAGGGTTCGCAGTTTGGACGGGAATCAAAGAGACTCAATGGCTGGGATTTGCTGGGATGACGTGACTAGTCTTAACAGGCAGGGTATGGTTGATTTCGTCAGCTAAAATTGGTTAGATACTCAGTGAGAAGAAAACATATGACGAGAGATATTCACGAGTTCGCACGAGATATTCATGGGATTTCCTGTGCGTATTAGAGGATATCGTGTGTCTTAACAGAGTTTTACTCCAACTGGGACTGTGTTGGGAGTGTGTCAACACCAGGAAATGCGTGAAGAGCTAAATAAAGAAAATATTATCCGTGAACTGCAGAAAAGGATTTTGAAGATATATGGAGTTATTGCGAAGATTTCTGGGATGTTGGGAGTATATAAAGGCTTTACGGGAGTCATAGTGTGGTTACGGAGAGTTTGGGGAGAATTTAGAACATCACAGAGGCGAGAACTTGGAGTTGCAGAGAGTCACCATTTCTGCTGCTGTCCAAGAACACGAAGAACAAAAGACCCTCAGAGGCAGTCGTTTTTCTACAGTGACAACGATAGTTAGGTTTTATCGTTCTATGTAACAGTCCGGTTTGTAACAAATATAATTGTTACAAACTCGGTTTTAATTATTTTCACCCATTTTCATCATTTGTAAACCCTTTGAGCAATAAAAATGATTTTTGAGCGTGCTTCCAACATGATGATGAGCTAATTCTCCTACAACCAAGGCAATGAGGAATCTATTTACGCATGAATAATTGGTAACTATTTTATTTTCTCTAATTTATAATTTATAATTCACTCAATCACTTGCTTTTGCGGAGTTTTAAATTGTTTGCGTAATTTTCTTAATTAGTTGTGATTCAATCTGATAGGTTATACTTTGTTTAGTCAATTGATAATCTATGCTTAGGGAATACAATTGATATTTGAGAATTTGCCTGATTATTTGTGAGTTAAGAAATAAGGGACTTAAAAAATAATTAGAGTTTTGGGTTATTTACCATCATTCATTCATGTGTAATAGTGGAATCAGTGTCTTGGTTATTTTTAATATCTTGAAATCAATTTTGCATTAAGTTCTCTTTGTTTTTTTTTTAAGTTGTATAAGTCTAAAAACTATTGCTTTCACAAGTCTCAACGAACCTATTACTACAACAACAATAAAAACATCTTATCAACTATTTTCATAAATACGTTTGGCATTGTTGCAGATCTCATAAACACTTCTAAGACATCTTTGATCTTTAAATCACTATGTGTTTGTGAATCATGATTAAGTCTTGAGTGTTAAATGAACACGATTATGCTTAAACGCTCATATGGAATACTTGCCATGAACTATCATTGTACGCGGTTCCAATATCCTAGACCATAGTGTATTTCAAGATAAACTTCTCACATGCTTACATGAACTCCTAAAAAGAGTTTCATCTAAACTGAGAAACTGTTTTCTTGAATCTCTAGTCATCTTAGCTTGAATTCAAAGTCATCTTTAGTATTGAAAGTATATAAATAGAGAAACTCAAACAACTGGAAATTTTAATCCCCGACACTTGTGTGTCCTAGTTGCTTACTACAGTCATCATCATAGGTGTGCATACTGAGCATGCGTACTCTTGGCAGTTGCAAAATCAGTTCAACAAGGTATGCATACAGGGTATGCGTACTCTTGAAAGTTCGTGAAGTCAGATCAAAAGGGTATGCATACCGGGTATGTGTACATTTGATAATTCCCGAACTCAGATAAAAAAGTATGCATATTGGGTATAAGTACCTTTGGTAGTTCATGAAGTCAGATCGACTTGGTATGCATACTGGGTATGCACACCTCCAAGTAGGTCGTGTATCTCTTCGCTCTCATATTCAATTTAGAAAACATTCCCAATAGCCATAATATACATATCAAATCTAAACAATATGCATATCCTAAACAGTTCGTGGACTGTTTGCTTGGGCCATTTTCCAAAGAACAATTTACACAAAAATAGTTGTGAACAATAAATTGTTCTAACTAAGATTGTTAAAGATATACGAACATTCATTGCTCGAATCATATTTCGAGAGTTTAAACAAGAAAAGCTTGAACTCAAAATTTCATTTTTTTTGCAATATTAAATCTATTAAAATCATACAATTTGTCTCATAA
Organism: Papaver armeniacum; assembly: GCA_023531295.1. NCBI lineage: Eukaryota > Viridiplantae > Streptophyta > Magnoliopsida > Ranunculales > Papaveraceae > Papaver > Papaver armeniacum. The sequence continues at coordinate 152,298 of JAJJWW010018380.1, forward strand.
GATATAATGGTAGATGCAGTGAGTAAATAGGATAAGTCAGTGTTCACATACCTCTTTCTTGATGAAGTTCTGATAGGGTATTCGGTGATATCTCATACTTAACTAGCATGCTCTAATCCTAGTCCAGGACTTAATTGTAGTAGACTAGAAATCAAGATATTGTTTTGTACATCTAACATTGACAACAAGCTTGAAATATAAAAACTTGTGAGATCGATCGAGCGATGCTCTAACAAAAACTTATGCTTATCCTTTAAAATAATACCCCGATGACCGGTGTACCTTTTAAAGAATGTGTTGGTTATGATTCTAGTTTGGATACTATCTTTTGAGATTATAAACTCAATAATCAGTAAGATCTGAGGTTGATACTATACTAGCAAGTAAGATCCCCTTCAAATATACCGCAATAAAAGTAATAACAATCATTTTTGCCTTTTTCTTTTGAAAAACCAAATGTAAAACTAAAGGAAAAAAAATGAAAGCATCACATGAAAGACGAATTTTTTACCGATACATAAGCCCCAATTTCTAGCGCCAAACTGTGAATGCTAACGTTCACGGTACAAAATCTTAGAGTCACAATCAAACTTCGCAATGCATATATAGACACAAACCGGAATGTATAAAACGCGATACAATAGTTAGATGTGCTATAATATAGATGCAGTAGTGTAAAAACACAAGCATGTACGCGGTTCGGCTATGGATACTCCCAGAGGATATTGAGTTTAGTTTTCACTATGTATAACAAAGTATTACAAGATGTTTAGGTGACTTTCGAGTAAAATAAAAGGGAAGGAATACAAGATCATTTGGTTGTCTCTTTCTTTTTCTTAGCTTCTCTATATCTTTATCTCAATTTGCTAACCCCTCTTCCATTGATCGAGTTGTATATTTGTAGAGTTTTGGCTAAGGTTCATCTTTGTCTTTGTTGTCACGCACTTTGCTTTACATACTATAGTCTGTAGATGATTTTCTGTCATACATCGGACTGCGCTAATCTACTAAGGGCACAATTCTTCTCCGCACGTAAACCTCTATGCTAACCACACAATGGCTACCATGTACTCTATCTTTCGCATTTAATGCTGGTAGGTGGCTTTATCTCCATGCTGGATAATTATTCTATCAGTCTTGGGTTTTCATCGTCCGGAAAGATTCATCTAGTCCGTCTATTTTTAATCTGTCTCGAGATAGGATAAAACATTCTTGGGGTGTTTCCATACTTACCGAGCTTATTCTTTCTATCTCCGAGGCCTATTTTTATGTATATGGAAAACATTAGATTTTGCCATATATGCACCCACTATGGGTATGCCAAACTTCCAAACTCATATGCCTATATGTCAATTATAACATATAGGCATACACGATTGAACTTTCAATGAGCGATAGAATGTCCATCGCTCGATGGTCAGTCTAGCGCCAGCGCTAGTCAAGATGTCGCTTTCCGGTCTGATCATCGTCAGATCCTCATCCAACGACTACCATTATTTCCCTCTATAAATAAATAATTTAAACTCATACCAACCTAACTTCAAATTCATTTCAACATTCCTAGTGCTCGCATAACCGAAGTGGATTTCACTCCAGAGGAAGATGTTTCTCTAATTCGATGTTGGGTTTCAGTTGCAAGCGATAGAGATTTCAATTTAGAGACTTTGAACTCATGGGACACTGTGTTTCAAAGGTTTATGACGTTAAGTCACGTAAATTCAAGAAGAATAAATGAGAGTGTCTTCAAAATCGTTATTGTTTCATCAATAACAATGTTAGAAAGTATCATCAAATTATGTGGTTGATAAAAGGGGATAATCCTGGGTTGTCAAATGAAGAACTAAAAATTAGAGCTCGTACCAAATTACACAAGACAACAGAAGATGGTTTAGTCACGATGAATGTTATGAACTCTACAATGTTCATGTGCAGGGATTCAAATTTTAAGTATTGTGCTATGCAATTAAGGTTAATTTTTAATGAAATGTAAAACTAGTTTCCATTTGAATATTAATCTAAAAGATAGTTTCCATTAATTAAAATAAAAAGATTACATTTAAACTAAATTGCTTCCATAAACTACTCATTTCCTTGGCCATTTCCTCTCTGACCAAAGATCCAATTGCCCGCATTTTATGGATCAACAGTGTTGTTCAACATATCAGTTAGCGAGCCGGTTTGAGACTCACTTGGTGCTTAAGTCTCATCAGCATCACCATAACCTTGATAAATAATGGGTTCAGGGCGCATGTAAACACGATATAAATCTTGAAATGAGTGTTGTTGATATGCTGATGAGCTTGAGGCAATTGGATGGGTGGAGGCAATTGGGGTATACAAAGTCGATTGCCTAATTACTTCCATGTTCACACCACCACCTGAAGTCATTATGTCAGTTGGAAAATGACTAAACATACATGCAGGAGTTGTATCCAAGCCAATGTTTTCATAACCACCACGTACTACTTGAGTATCTAACACTTGGTTTGGAGTAGAACTTTCTGGTACCTCCTGCATAGAACGATGCCTCAAACTTCTATCACTTCCACGACTTCGCTGACTTCAAATAGGACTCATGCCTGCTCCACCACTGAGACTCAAATGAGTCATTCCTCTACTACCGGGACTAAAATTAGTCATTCCTCTACCACTGGTACTCATGCCTCCTCCAAAACTGGGACTCATGCCTCCACTACCACTGGGAGTCAAATGAGTCATTCCTCTAACACTAGGACTCATGCCTCTACTACTACCTGAACCATCATTACCGTCAAATCCTTGACTCATGTCAAACATCATGCTTTCCCTCAATTTTTGCAACTCATCTAAGTGGAATCTCTGAAATCCATGTAATAGAGCATGATAATCGTTCAACTGGGTCTGATAATGCTCCAGTGTAGCATTGACCCCCCAGTATGGATAAGTCCAATCAAGTACACTTGAAACGATTGGCTAAGTAACAATCTCTCCAAATGTGGTGGATATAGTCGGTACATCCCAAGAAAATGGTGGCATAGTTGACGATGAACTTTGAGAAGGATGTGCAAAAGCGTCGCCCGTCTCTGGTGGAGGTTGAGAAGGAAGAAATTCATCAGCAAGTGGCATCCTACCTAAAGATGGGAAATCCATTCGACCCAAATGTTGTGGTTGCATAGCAATATTGGGCTTGAAAATAGTGTTAAACCAATATAGGTACTCATTTCTGTCCATTGGCTCCTGGATCAATTCATTAGCTTCTTGTCAATGATGACCTTCCCTTATCAATTTGAAGTTGTCGTCTTCAGAAACTTCAGAACTTGGATGGAGGTTGACGGCTATCACTGATCTTCTTTGCAACTGAAAAAGTTGTCTTTCACCATAATACCAAACACCCTTTTCAGAAATAGGGCTGTATAACACGATTCTTGTAAGGCTTAGCTGTACCATTCTCTGAGCTTGTTCTTCTTCGAACTCAGGGATTGCTCTATACGGTTGGGTGACAAGGTTAAGTCTTGTTCTACACAACTGGTGAATCTTATGAACAATAGCAGTATGTTGACCATATTCAATCTGTTCTGGTTGCCAATTCTCGGAATCGTACTTCAGTATGACCAGAAAAACATTGGTGTGATTCTTAAGAGAAGGTTCCGAAACACGGAAATATGTATACCACCAATACTGAAAATAATAAAATTATTGGTTACTAAATTTTTTATGTGAAAATAACAAACAAATAGTGTGAAAAATCTTGGTTCTTAACACCAACACTCCCCAAAAAGCATTAAAACTATCTTTGACACACGTCGAGTATTCACCGAGGGATATGTAAATAAAATTGGAGACCCCCAATCATATGTTGGTGCTTGCTCTAAATCTTTTAATGCTTCGAGAAAACCAATTAACACCACTGAGCTAGCATTTGGAAATAGACATTGGCCTAGTGTCCACAATACAAACAGACGTTCGAGCTCCTCATAATGTTCAGGGAACAAATATTGATTATTTGCTAACCTGTTCTCATTCATTTTCTTAGCATAATGTTGTAAAAAACTTTTCAACCCAACCACTTTTAACCCATGCGCTTTTATTTTTCTATATGATTCATTTCCTTCTACTTCATTTGAGTATAAAGGATGTCTTTGTTTCCATTTATCTTCTGATAACCAATTTAGTTTGTTAAATGGAAGTAAGTTTCCAACACATAGAATTCCCGTTAACATGTACAAACCTATCGGTATAACTCCTATTAACAACATTTATTCATAATTAGAGTTTGTTGAATTTTATAAAACAAAATACATAATATAAAAATTTAATTACTAGAAAAAACTGACTTACCGCATTCAAAGTCTTCGAAAAAGAACGTGTTTGTAGTCTTCCACCATCGTTCTAATATAACTTGAACTGGTTTCTAGGTTGTATATGATATAAATGTCGCCAATGATATCTTCGGACTCTCTCTTGAACAACAGGGGGAAGTAACTGAAAAATCGTACAGAACACAGACCATTTACCTCTTAGATTAACTGAATTAACTCGCTCCTGATGGCCAGATATGTGATTAGAGAACACACCTTCACCGGCTACTTGTCTAAAATTTTGAAACTCATAATCTTTATCCACGACAAAGCTTAATCCACTGGCTGGGGTATCAGTAGATCCTTTGACTTCTCTGTTTCTTTTTCTTTTCTCACTCGCCATATTTGTTTAAGAAGTAAAATAAAAGATAAAGTGTGAAGGGAAGAGAACATAGGAGCAGAGAAAAGTTGAAAAAGGAACAATAGGTAAAGTGTGAAGAATAAATGAACAAGGTGCGGTATTTATAGGCGTCAGAAAGTCGAATCTTGGCGATATTGAGTATAACGCCAGCGCTGGAGTTAATATCGAGCGTTATTGATATTATCGAGCGATATGACTATTGCTGGCGATATTATCAATAACGCTAGCTAGAAACTCGGTCGCTCATTGGTTTTCTCACAGTGGCACAATTGTTTTGCTATACCACTTGGTATGCCAAACAGTTTTTTTTGGCATGTGCATAGGTGACATTTTACTACTGGTTAGTGAATTTGATAGAGTAAAACCCAAGACAATCTAGTCATTGTCTTAGCTTAAAATCGCTTCCAAGTTGAAAACTAGGTAGGTTCACTACTCCAGCTTAGAAAACACTTCACCCTGTTAGGTAGTAGAAAGTAATAAAGCACACTAGGCCAACAATCAAGACTCCCAGCAGTTCCAGTCAAGTGACTATAACCATGACGCGAGAGACACTTGCCCAACATGTAATCTAGCTCATCAAGGCGCTTTATGGACGATTGCTTACAAAACTCAAAGCCAACAATAAGTAGAATGATTCGTTTTTGTGGGACTAATTCAACAGTTTGCTTAGCATCTCAGCCTTGTGCGATTTTGGTTGAATTCGGTATAAAACTAGGCTTTTAAACAACAGATACTTTAAGCTCGAAAATTATACCAGCAGCTAAATGGATAGCATCACATCTTATCCATATCTGTATGCATGCACAATACAATAACATTTGGCATAATTGATCATACACCGTACTGAAACCGATCAAAAAGAAAATAAAAATCACATACCACACTGAAAACAGCTATATTTGATCATATTACTATACTGAGAAAACTACATTTTATAGTTTCTACAAGCAACAACCAGTTACTAGATATAGTAAATCAAACATGAAATTGTTCCAACTGAACATCTTTATCCCTCATCAAAGGAACATAATCCCCCAAGTAATAAACCTCCAAATGTTCCGCTAAGCCAGACTTATCGATGTTCTCATGGTGGTACGATTTGCAGACAAAATATACGACAGTTTGAATCACAAGTGCAAAGTGAATCAAAAGAGTCAATAAAACGATGAACAATATCCCCAAACAGATTCTACCCCAAATTCCATATGAAAACCTTGTAAAAAAGAAATAGAAATTTCCAAATGAATTCCCATGAACAACCAACGCCTTAAACGCCATTAGGATACCGATGAACAAGATTTGAAGCTTAATAAATATGAAAGATGAAACCCATATTTTCCCCTTAATCAAAGCCCTACTCTTGAGCATAGCATTGATACCATAACTTTCTTCCATTACCGACACCACGCTAGCAAGTTGCCATACCACACTGATATAAACCAATCCGATGAAATAAGGTATCAATATGATAATAAGAAGTGTCACAGTGGTTTTTGCATTTTCTCCTTCTGGTCCTAATGTAAGAACAACAACCCAGTAAGATAAAAAGATCGCCAGAAAATTGTAGACAACCAAGATGAAGAAATTCCACAAGAAAGTGATCATAAGCCTCTTCCATACTTTGGGCACTACACTGATTACTGTCTTGAACGTGAGATCTTTCGCAGAATAGATGCAAGCAATCGTGTAGACAACAGCCGAAGTCGATAGAAGAGAGAATATGAGGAGGAAAAGCAAATAAACGGCTTTGAAAATACCGAAAGCAACCCATTCGGAGATGATATGAGCATGGATTTTGTCGAACCTTGCTGTTCCTCTAGTAGCCGTGTCTTGAACTTCTTCACTATCATCGATTTTGGCTAAAATTGCTTCTGATATCTGGATTTGAGCCAAGTAAATGAAAGATAGAGGTAGGATAAGAGAAAGAATGATTCTTGAGAAGATTTTTCTCCATGTTAATGTTATCTTAAAGGATTCTTTATAGATTCCAAAGAATCCTAAGAATTGAAGCTCCTCTGGTTCTCTATCCATGTTGATTATTCTCCAATCCAATTCTTTGTAAGAGAGTCTGAGAGAGATGAGTTAGTTAGATTTAATCTCGAAGGAAAAGACCTTTGTTGTTAAGGATGGGGTTTATATTCTGTGTTGCTGCAGCTGAAAGTATGCAATTGACACCAAACCACTTGCAAGGAAATATCCTGGGCAGGTAGGTAAAGAGGCGTGTTTTCTACCGATTGACTTGGCCGAGGCTCAGTCTTTTAGTCTTGAACTCGAACTCGATGCTCCATTAATGCCTTTGAGAAAAAGCGTACCTTCTTGACTAAACCAAGAATCTCTAGTCAAATGTCATCGTAAACGTGCAAATCATGATACCGGCTTACTGGGTTGTATAGGACGGAAATGATCCCACAAATGCTGTCGGTCATGCCACTCATCCCTCATGCGTGTCCGCAAAAAAAGTAAAAAGAAATGCAACAAGAAAAACAAATGGTCTCTATACGGCGTCACGTCATACTCCCAAAATTGGACAAAAAGATGTGTAAGTTTTCTGTACCAGCAGCTACCAGTCCTAATTTGCAAGCATAACCTTCCACTAGACTCATTAATCTCATAACCTATCACTAGTCCTAATTTGCAAGCAAACTCTCTTTAATGCCCTATTGATATCAACATGTCCCACAATAAAGTCATGTACTAACTACTACCAACTCTTTACTCTTTTTCTCAAGAATAAAGATTTCTGGTCTATTAAGGTTCCTCAGGATGCTTCTTGGAGCTGGCGTAGAATTCTAGAACAGAGAAGTGTTGCTAAAGAGATGGTGGTTACTATTATTGGCAATGGGAAATCCACCAAGTTTCTTACTGATTCTTGGCATCCTAAAGGTAAACTTATTGACTGGGTGGATGAGGAAATTATTCAGAACTATTTTCCTTGCAGAGATTGTTTTGTGGCAGACTTTGTTGTTCAAGGGAATGGAGCTTCTTAGGATTGTCTTGACTCTAATGTTCTTTGATACTCTCTCTCAAATTTCCATGGTGACATTTCGGTGATGTTGAAGACAAGGTGGTGCAGTCAATTAGCACCTCGGTGAGTTTAATATGAAGTCTACTTACTCGCCTTGGTAAACTCTGGTGATTCAGTTCAGTGGAGCTCTCTAGTCTGGTTTAAATATCATATCCCTAGACATACTTTCATTACTTGGATTGCTTTACATGGGAGGCTCAAAACTAGAGAAAAGCTTATGCATTGGGGTCTCATGGCTTCTGCTCCTTGTACTTTTTGTGATCATGTCTTAGAAAATGAGAGTCACTTGTTTCACAGTTGTGAGTTTGCTGCTCAGATTTGGAAGGGTCTTTTGATTAAGATGGGGTTTAGTAGGAATGTCGCCGGACTTGGGTGATGAAGTGGCCTGGTGTGTCGAAAGTTTTAAGAGTAACAATTTAATTTCTTTTGTGAGAAGAATGGTTTTCAACAGCTTCATCTACCACATTTGGAGGGAAAGGAATTCTAGAGTTTTTACCTCTAAATATTCTTCCATTGAGGTTGTTAGTTACAATATTATCCAGGACGTTTGGTTGAAAATGAGCAATGTGAATTTGAAGACTGATGATTCTACTTCTAATAGAGACTTCATAAACAGGTGGAGATTTGATTGTGAATTATTCTTAAAGTGCCTATTCCCTGTACTTGGAAAGCTCCTACTGGATATGATGTTATGATCAATACTGATGGGTCTAAAGGAGACAACTATGCTGGTTTTGGTGCCCTTATTAGAGACTCCTTAGGAGATCCTCTAGTTCCGCTTATGGGGGTTGTCATCCCATTTCATTACAACTCATGAAGCTGAGGAGTTGAATTGGGCTTGTTGATTGCTATCAAGATTGAAGCTAATTTTATTCACATCTGTACAGATTCTTGGACTGTTTGCCAGTTGCTAATTAGTGCTGATCCCAAGCCTCCCTGGAATGTCATCCAGGTTTGGAGAAGAGTTATGAACTTATTGTCTAAGTTCACCTCAGTGAAAATTACACTGTTTTCGTGAAATTAACCAGGCAACTGACTTTCTTTCGAAGCTCCACCCTAATCAGAATTATGTGGAGTTAGCCATTGAGCAGTTCTCTCCTGCTCTTAAGAAGATTATCGAAGATGACAAATCTGGAAGAGTGTATTACAGGGTGTAGTAAGCCTTGAAATAGGCTCGCGTGTCTTTGGTTTTCCTTTTCCTTTTCTTTGAATTGTTGTTTTTTTTTGTTTTTTCTTGTTTTCTTTTTGTTTGGTTGGGTCTCCTTAACCCCGCGTGCCGTGTCAAAATTAAAAAAAAAAAAAAAAAAAACTCTTTACTCTTTCTGAGAAATTTCTCACATCCATTATCAGTGTAAGCATTTGGGAAGTTCCTCCGCAAATGGCATTACTTTCTTCAGTTGCATTGAGAAGGATCACTATACATACTGTAAGTAGAAGAATTTAAGTCAAATTAGTGCACCCAAAGTTGAAACCATTCTGAGTAATCTCACTTTTTTATCACCTTTATACATCTGGATTCCACCCATTCTTTCTAATATCTCCATCACTAGTTTCTATTTCTTTTCAACAGTCTTCAATTCTCTCAAGGAATTAAAGAACCATGAGTATAGAACCAGCAAACAAATCGATGGGGTTCTTTGCCATTTACAAAGAAGCCTACAAACTCACAGCATTTAACAAAAAAATCTTTCTACAAATCACCTCAACTGTACTTTTTCCGTTGGCCATCTTTTATTTCATCCACATCCACACCAAGACTTACCCAAATAGAGAAACATCTCGATGGATCGCTTACGGTATAACACAATTTATTTATTTAATCTTGCTGCTGTTTTTCACACTCTTGTCAACTTCTAGTGTCATCTATACCATTGCTTGTTTTTATACCTCCAAAGATATCACTTACAAGAAAGCCACCGGTGTACTTCGAAAGTGTTGGGGTAGACTTATTGTCACATTCTTATGGTGCTTCTTTATCGTGGCTGTATACACCTTTGTGGCTCTCTGTTTGTTTGTATGGTTTTTCGTCGGCGTCAATGGTTCAGGAACTCCAGGGGCGATTAAACTTCTGATATTTGTAATCTGTTTATCGCTTCCTTTCTTTACCGGACTAATTTACATGATTGTTGTTTGGAATATCGCGACAGCAGTTACGGTATTAGAAAAGGATTATGGTAGAAAAGCTCTGGCAAAGAGTATGAGATTGATTGCAGGTAAGATATGGGTTTCTTGCGCTGTCTTTGGTTTGCTTGAAATTGCATTTGCTGGTATTATTTTCACATTTGCTTACCTTGTTGTGGTTGATGGAAACAAAATGAGTTTGGTGGGTAAAATATTTGTGGGAATTGCTTGTTATCTGTTGATGACTGTTTGGATTCATTTCTCGCTTGTTGTTCACACGGTGGTTTACTTCGTCTGCAAATCTTAACACAACGAAGACATATCGGCTGTTACGACTCAATCAGAGGTACCTGTTATACAATTAGGTAGGCAAAACGACGTTCAATTAGAGCGAGTACCGGTTTGAAGAATCGGCTAATCTGCACAGTTACTGTTAAAATAAATTGTTTGTATTAATCACAATGTAGGAATAAATTGTAAATGTCTTCGATATGTTTTCATGAATTCACCTTATTATTAAGAAGTTTGATGACAATTGCAGCTCCATTGAGTTGGTAGTTCCAAGGTGCTAGTAACCAGGTTACATTCACCATCCTCATTTTCTCATCAGTTGTTAGCGACTGCTATCTACATTGCACCATATGACATTGGATACCTAACGACAGAGCAGTAGAAGCAGCAGCTTCAATTCCGTCTTTATCAGCTAAATCGGAGATCACTTTTCACTGTGATGTTCACCGGGTCCATCTCTTTTATTAGGTAAAAGTATAACCATGCGCCACTAATGATACCACAAATTTATTTTTCACTCTTTTACTCGGACAACAATAGTGCAAGTCTGCCAGACCCCCCTTGCATCCAACTCTGTCTCTCATGCAAGGAATGCAGAGATCTTCTTGAGGCTGACTGGCTGGTTTTTTTTTTTCACAAAAAGATTTGCTCATCCCATCTTTTCTGGCTTGGGACTTGGGAGGCAAACTGATGCCTGTTGTTGCTCCTCTGTCTGTCTGAGAGGGTGTATTGGAGAATAAACGAGTCTTTCACTTATTTAGCCTAGTTTGATTGGGGGCAGAGATTTTAATTGGGGGCCTTGACATTTTACTTACACCCCAAATTTTTTAGGGGCGTATTAAACTGATAGTGAAAATATTGTTTTACCCTTTACGAAATATTTTTCTTTTTCAAATAACGACTCTAATTAACGACCCTTCAATGACAATAACGACTGTTAAGGGTCGTCATTGTCGTATTCAATACTATTACGACCCTTTAATGCATTTATGCCATTAATAACTCTTCGAAGATAGCGACTCTTTTTAGAGAATAACGACTGTCAGTAACGACACTTCAAAAACCATAACGACAGTTTATAGTCGTCATGTACAAAATAAAAACAATAACGACTCTTTCAAAGGGTCGTCAAGGAATTGATTATGTATATGACGACGCTAAACTGTCGTACATTTCCGCCATTAATAACTCCTCGAAGAAGATAACGATTTTTTTTTTATGAAATAACGACTGTTTAGAATCGTCGCTTGGACAGTAGAAACATTAACGACTGTTTAGAGTCGTCACTGAAACACTTCAATACCATGACAATTTTTCATACAAATCTGGGCAAAAAAAAAAACAATTTGAAAAAAAAAAGTTAAACTCTAATTAAGTAAAATTATCACTAATTAATTAAGATTATCACTAATTATTAAGGGCATTTTAGCCATTTATAAAAAAAGATTATAAGGGGTGACCAAAATTAAGTTGGGGTGACCTTTTTTGTCCTCTAGTGGAGGCCCCCAATTAAAATCCTTGGCCCCCAATCAAACGAGGTTATTTAGTGCATTGGGTAGGAGGTTTTGGATTTGCCTACCGATATGGCTGAAATTTCATTGTTGCTCACATAACCGTATTCACCAAACCAAACCAAATCTTCCCTTTTAATAGCAACAAGGGATTGCAAAACTTAAGTAAATATAACCATTGGATCTAAACTTTAAAATTCCACCGTTAGATTTCACAAATAGAATTCAGTCCGAACTATTGCTATTGTCCGTTAGATCATTAGACTTCCTTTTTCTTATTAGCCGTTAGATTTTGAAGATGTGGTATAAAGAATGTTTACAGGGACATAAAAGTAAATGCACTTTTTATATATTTAAAAATCTCATATCTTTTAAACTAAATGTCGGATTTTTCTAAATTTTATATATTTGGAAAGCCCTTTAAATTAGCTACGCAATGAGCACAAATAACGATATCAAATTTTTGATTTTCAATTTTTTATATATGTCTCCGAATCTTATATGTTTTCTCCTTAAAAGTTAGACATATCTTAAAATTAGACATAACTTAGAAAAAAATTGAAAAAAACTACAAGAAAAAAACAAAAAAATGATTGATTCTTAAGTACAAATAACGACTAATTTTCAAATAAAAAAATACTGTGTAGAATTACCACCAAATTATTTGGAAAGTAGAAAAATAGCACGTGCTCACTACTTGTTTCATTGTAACTAGAGTAATTACATTATCTGATTACAGAAAAAGAAGATAAGAGAGTACAACTTGATAGCATTTGCATCAAACATGAACTTGTTCTAACTGAACATCTTTCTCCCTATCTAAACGAACATAACAAGCCTCCAAATGTTCAGCTAAACCAGACCTATCAATGTTCTCATGATGGTAAGATTTGCAAACAAAGTAGATCATAGTCTGGATTACAAGATAGAAATGAATCAAAATTGTCATCAACAGGTAACAAAGTAACCCCAAAACCACTTTACCAAAAATCCCCACTGAACTCCCATGTATAACCACTCCACTAAACACACCCAATATACCAAAAAACGAAATTCCAAGCATAACAAATATCACAGAAGAAACCCATATCCTACCCTTAATCAAATTCCTACTCTTCTTCAAAGCTTTTAACCCATAGATCTTTTCCAGTACTGATATTACACAGGCCAAATTCCAAACAGCACCAATATAAACTAAACCAACTAAGTAAGTTAAGGCAACAATTCCAGCGAGCACAAGAAACAAAATTGCCCTTCCTTCATCTGGTTCTATGACAATGAGTGCTAACAAAACTATCAACCCAACTGTTAATCCTGTGTACACAAACACTATGATGAAACTCCAAAAGAAAGTAATCATAAGTCTCATCCATACTTTAGGTACAACACTCATAATTTTCTTGAAACTGATTTCTTTAGAAGTATAAATGGAAGCTATTGTGTAGACAACAGCAGAAGTAGAGAGTAAAGAGAAGATGAAAAGAAAGAGCAAGTAAATAGCTTTTAGCAACCAAAAAGTAGTCCATTGAGATGAAATTTTGTGATGGATTGTACTATAGAGTGGTGTGCCTTTTTGAGTATCACGCAAGGTGTGTCTGTTATGGTTGATTTTGTTGAAAAGTATGTCTGAGAATTGGATTTGAGATAAGTAGAGAATGGATAGTGGAAGTATGAGAGTTAAGATTAGTTGGGTAAAGATCTTTCTCCATTTGATTGTGATTTTGTAGGATTCTTTGTAGATACCACAAACGCCTAGGAATTGAAGCTGTTCTTGTTCTCTATCCATTACTATTGAAATTTTAGAGTGAGATGGGATATGAAGTTTGAACAGAAAAATGAGTACTCTAGATTGGAAATATAGTAGTACCGGTGTAGTGATGCCGTGAGAAGTGAGGAAGGGGGGGAATCCGAGTGAGAACAAACAGTGGGCAGATCTCTGATTTTGATTAGTAACGTACGAACATCATCATAACCTTAGGTGAGGTTTGTAGTTTAGCTTCTGCCACCTCTGGTTTATTTAGGTAAGTTGTCGTTTTGGTCTTTTGGCTACCGACTTACTTTTCAAGAACCTTTTTTTCTTTTCTTTTTTGTTGAAGCAGAACCTCTTCTTTTGGTGTCATTTTTTCTTTTTCTTTTATGAAATTGATCCGTTGCACTTGGGTGAGTATACAAGGCATTTTTTTTTCTTCAATCCTGTTATAATAGGGGCGGCGGGTTTTATTAGGGGCTGACAATAATATCCCTTTAGTTGGTTAGGGGATGTCTTATAGGGGGTGTAAATTGACAAGATTATTGTAGCGCCCCCAAAGCTAGCAGCTGACTAATCCAAGAGATTAAATAAAGAGGCATTAAGAATCTAAATCATATACTTAAGCATTCAATTAAGAAATTTGCTACAAAACTTAACCCAAAAACTAGCCCCGCTCAGAAATATATATACAAGAACTTCTCTCAATGATACATATACAATAGTCATTTTGTTTGCAAATAGAATAAATAACATATAAACATAGCAGAAGTTAACTAATTAATGGAGTCAACTCCTCGAAGCTTCCGTTGCGCAACTCTGATCTGCCTCTGAAACTGAAAGTGGGAAGGGGTGAGCACATCATCCCAGAAGGGGTGCCCAGTAGGAATAACATTCAACTTTAAAGAAATCATGAGCAAGACTTGGAAAACAAAACATGTTTTCCCAAACAACAGAGTGACTAAGTCACTAGTAATACTCAAACATGTATATGGACAAACTCCTTCGTCAAACAATGTATAATAATGATGTCGGGTTGTTCCACACCTAATAATATATTCATGCCGGGTTGTTCCACACGTAATATGCATAAAAGCTGAATTCATGTAGATATAAATGTGAAGGAGCGTATCCACATGTGGAAATTCTTATTTCCCATAACAATTCATAATGACATACATTACAAGTCCTTTCCAATTCATGGAAAGATTCAAAGAATCAACAGAACAATCATAACACAAACTAAACAATGCAGGAAATGCACGAACAGACAATGCATGAGTTTGTTAAACATAAACTTTCGTAAAAGAAACAACAATGGTTTCAAAAGAGTTAATAGTATTCCCACCTCTTTTGATGACAAGCCACGCCTACCTCGAGATCCACGATCCACTGGTTCGTCCCTTGAATCGATCGTTGTTAATAAACTAACTGTTAATCACACAAGAAGTCTAAGAAACTAGCTAAAATGGGTCACACAAGAATCATACACGTCTATCTAATGGTTCTAATCCCAAGATTCTCTAAACCAGCCCACTAGCTAAAGGCCTAGTCCATCTGAGTCAACTAACGGTCAACATCTGGTCAGAGGGAGTCAATTAACAGTCACTAACAGTCAAGGTCAAGTCAATTGGTCAAGGTCAGATCGAAGTCAAAGTCCAAGGTCAAACAAGTCAACTGGTCATTGATTCAGGTCTAGTGATTCAGTGAGTCAAATTGATTCGACTCAGTCAGATTAACTGAGTCAGCTAAATAAAACGAGTCAAACTGGATAACTTCAGTCAGACAGACCAAAGGTTCTTACACAACTGAAACTCTTAACTATACTTCAAATTCAAACAAATTTAAGCTACAATCCTCATTACGACCAAAAACATATACATTTCAATTAAACTTCATGATTTAACTTCAACTACAAACTTAGCTTTACCTGCAAATGCAGTTGCAAGCTTCCACTGAGGAGATTCAATTCAACATAAACTAGTTCAGATTCTCTTCTTATCTACACTTCAATAATCATCACTATCAAACTCAGATACCATAATTCCATAACCCCAACCCTCATAGTTGTAGTAGTATTATTACGAAACTCAAACACACCACATCTACTTTTGTTCTGCATTTACAACTCTAGCAATACATAGCATTTCAATTCAATCCTCATACCACCTACAATTACAGCTCTAGTTAACATCTTTCCATATTTACATTCTCTACAATCTCTGCTAGTCTGAGTAATAAAAGTTCCACATCAAACCAATTCACATAGCACAACCCTTCTTTGATTCCTGCGAATCTCATATTTAATCACTTCTTACTTCAATCGCACAATTAATTTATACAACCACTACCAATTCAATTATACTAAAGATACACCCATCCAACTATCCATCCCCTTACTATAAGATACAACACCAATAGTTCCATCTGCAATGTCACAATCTCAGTTTCAGAACACAATCATAAACACAACAGTCATTCATCACTCAATAATATTACCTCATTTCCTTTTCCAACTGGTTCACATCAATACCAGTTTCAAAACTCAACTCCACATTCATATCGATTCTTAATAACACCCTTTACAAATCTAATATCAATCACTCATAAACAAACAATGAATTGATCAGCCATACTGAATTAACTTAGAGAAACAATTACCTCAGGATGATCCAGGTCGAGCAATTGAATCCAATTCTTCTTACTTTCACGCTATTCAGTTCCTCAACAGTTCATCTCAATTTCAGAACACTAACACCATAAACCCCAATTTATTTCTCAATCCTCTTTAGAACCCTAACTCACTGATATTTCAACAGAACTACTTCACATCTTCAATTTAAACCCGTCTTCTATTTCTCTCAACATCATCTTCAATTTCATCTTCCGTAGCTTCTCTGAGATCAAGACTCAAGAACCCTAATTCTAAAATTCACAATTAAACTGAAATTAAAGCTCAAACATCAAATTAACTCCACCCCGTTCCTCAATCAATGAAAACCCAAACTTCAATCCTTCTTAAACATCACTAAATCGAACTTCCAATTCATCTTGAGAAACCCTAATTCTTCTATTCATCACCGAATCCACTTAATTTAACACCAACCCGTGATTCTTTATTAAGCCATAGCTCTGTATCTTATCTTCTAAATCTTCAAAGCAATAATCGAATCTATAATCCTAATTTTGATCTCCCCATATTCGAACCCTAACTGTTCTTCATCATAATTCACATCTACAACAACCCCTTCATCATCTACTCATCATCATCAAATGATTCTCTCAAATCACTTTCACAAACAACTCTCAAATCACTCGCAGAAGGAGAAGAATAAGAGAAAAGAAAAAACAAAAGGAAGAAGAAGAAATAAGAAAGAAGAAAGAGAAAGAAAGAAAAGGAAATGATTTTCTTCGATCGGTTTTGGGAGATAAGACCAAGGAAAGTACTAAGGAACCCACAAGATTTGATAAGGACATCCAAGACGGTTTATCCTGCAAAAAGACTAATTTTCCATTCATAGTAATCCATTAATATCTGCTTCGTCTGGTATCTGAATGACACGTTCGAGAAGTCCAATTCGCATAACTCTTCGAGTTCTATCTAATTGTACTAGTTTCGTATCTAAATCGTTGTTAGAAAATTTCTATTAATTAATGTTCGTGTTAAACTAATCGAGTCATTAGCGGTTAATTCGTCTCTTGACTAGTCTAATAGCGTTGACGAGATCGAGGGTCTTTACAATTATCCTCCCCATTTTTTAACCTAAATCAAAGATAAATTGAAAATTTGTTTTCTTTCTTCTCTTCTCCTCCTCCCATCAACCGTAGCCTCCATTAAAACTCAAAATTTCATCATCTTCGATTAATCGACGATTCGAAAATTAATCAAGTATAGTGTAATGACTTATATGAGGTATGTTTTGAAAAACCCAGTTACGATTTGGTTTATTTTGTTCGATTTAAGTTTAATTTCTATCAAAAATTAGGGTTGTAGATGAAAATTAAAATTGAAATTTCTGAGTTTATGTGAGTTATGGTTGATTTTAACTCAATTACGAACCGTAACTGGAGATTTTGATGTTGTTACGGTTGGTAAGAGATTTTGATGTTGTTACGGTTGGTAATTGAACTATTACCAACCGTATGTTCTTATATATGAGAATTCTTTTCAGTTACGTTTTTTTTATACCAGAATTACGAACCATAAATAACCCTGGAACCCAGAGTTCAGAAAGGTCACCAATTACGGTTCATAACTAAAATTCGAGATGAACTGTAAATACTGTTACGGTTAGTAACCATTTTAGTTTACGAACCGTAACTAAGTTACAGTTCGTCTCGAGCATTTGGTTACCAACCGTAACTGGTTTTACGATTGGGTTTTCCCCAAATTTAACCAGTTACGATTAGTAGTTCATCTTTTACGAACCGTAACTAAGATTTACGGTTGGTTACGAGCAAAATTCCAACCGTAAGTAACTCTGAAAATGTAAAAAATGCAATTTTTTTTAAACTCTAAAATCTAATTTTGTTTTGATTTAGAGTTAATTGAAGTGAAACTTAATCATTAACACTAAACTAGATTATCAACACTAAACTATGTAAGGGTCAATTAGTCATTTTCAGTTTTTTTTTGGATAAGGGGAACTTGAAATTACCATGGATGATCCTTTTTGTCATATTACCCGCCGCCCCTCTAATAAAATCTGTCGCCCCTATAACAGGATTGTTTTTTTTTTTTGAAGGAAGTCCACCAACAGGTTCACAGTTCACTGTGTTAGGTATACTTTATCTTTTATCCTTTTAATCTATGCTCCTATGACCTATTTTAATCCCGGCGAGGGGTGATTTGAAAGGAATTAGGGATAACTAATAAAATAAAATATGGTCACTCAATCCTAAAATGAACTCACCTACTATATCCCTTTTTTCATAATGGCGAATATATCCTTAATAATCGGTAGTTAATTTATTAATTTATGATTATTTTTTTAAAATATTAATTTATATATTATTGGATAACAATTATTACATGAAACTAGTAAGAAGCCTAACAAGCTAAGCTCCAACAACGTACTACTGATATTAATTTTATAAATGAATTTTTCCCCCATATTTTATTAACTTTTTATTAAGATCCTAATATAATTGTAATTTTGACAATTTTAACTACTATCGATTATATAATACCCAAATAAATTTAATTTTTCTTCTTTCATTATCGGTAGTTTCGTCAAGTTATCTATTATCGAAGTAGCCTCAGAAATAAATTTTCCCAATTTTCTCAGATTTCGTATTTTTCTTCATAATCGGTTTGTCAAATTAGTTATCTACCGATTATGAAAGTCCCAAAAAATACATTTTCCCAAACTTTGAAATTTTCTAATTTTTCAACTTTCATAAGAAATAAATAATTAGCTACCGATTACAAATGAAATACATTTTCCTACATTTTGATTTTTTCCTTTTATAATCAGTAGTTTTGACAAATTAGTTATCTACCGATTATGAAAGTCACCCTAGAATTCAGTTTTCCCAAACTTTGAAATTTTCGTACTTTTCTACTTTCGTAATTGGTAGTATTGATAAATTAATTATCTACCGATTACGAAAAAAAATAAATTTTCCCAAACATATAAATTTTCGAATTTTTCCTTTCATAATCGGTAGTTTTGACAAATTAGTTATCTACCGATTATGAAAGTCGCCCGAAATTCAATTTTCCCAAACTTTAAAATTTTCGAATTTTTATACTTTGATAATTGGTAGTCTTGTCAATTTAGTTATATACCGAATATGAAAGTCGCCCCAGAAATACATTTTCCAAAACCTCGGATCATTTTACTTTTATATTTTTTTAGTTCTTTTTCTTTTAATCATAATAATTAGAATTCATACAAAGATTTGGTTGTCAACCTAGCAACAAGCTGGGCACCACCCTTTTGAATAACAATACCTAATCTATAAAAAAGAAATTTACCAACACCACTACTAGCATCATTATTAAATAGACAGTTCTTCAACCTCTTAAAAAACACACAATATCTCCACTAAGTTCCCCCAGCGTGGAAAAGGCTAAAACACCTGAATCATATCCGTGCGAAACACATTTGTCTAATTATTTAGTATGTTTTTGCAATACTGCATTCGAAATAGCGTGGCCTGGAACGAAAGCACGAACACCCTCCCCCGTGAATGGTGAAACGCCAGTGACATCCATACAAACATCCTGCCATTCTCCCAATTGAGAACAAGAATATCCGTTGAACGAAAATCTCTATTGTCATCTGACAAAAACCCTAGAGCCACTTCTTTACGCGCAGGGACACCTGCCTTGTAACATATGTCAGCGATTACATCCCGTACAAGGTCATACGGGAACTTGATCCCAACATCTTTGGCACAATGAAGAGCGTGATCACCAAAAATATCCATGGGTCTATTGCAATTTCAACATAAGCCTCCTTCGGAAAACATGGGAATACCAGGGCGATAACAAACTACAGATCGAAACTGTCTTGGCCCAAGGCACTGATTCAGCCCTTGGGCCAAGACTTTAACTTTTAAAATTTTTAAAACTTTAACTTTTTTTATTATTTTTTTTATATAAAAAATTGAAAAAAAAATTTATATAAAAAAAAGTTTAAAAAAGAAAAATAAAAATAGTTTAAAGTTTAAAGTTTAAAGTTTAAAGGGTAGAAACGTAAAATTGAACTAGTAAGGTTATCTTAGTACTTTTACCATATGTAGACACCCCTTATCCTTTGTCCCTAGATGGGGATAAATAAGTCGTCCCTAATTCTTTTTGGGACGCCCCTAAAAATGCTAGGATTTTAATCTATATTCGCATGACCTATAAATAGTGGATCTTTAGACTTTGTCCATGAACATTTCACACGCTTTAATAAATTTATAATTTGTTCTTACATGGTATCAGACATTTTGTTTCTCATTTATTATCACTTTTCTTGATTTTCTTTCTTTCTGAAACATAAGAACACTACTACAACTACTCAAATCTCCAGCTGAAATAGTTGTAATTTTGTTTCGATATAACCTGGTTTCACCAATTATCTTTTGTGAAAAAATCACTTTGAATTGATTTTGATTAGCACAAATCTTATTCGTTTTGTTAATGGACAACTTGCATCTCAAATTCTTGAAAATGGAAATCTTGCTACCAATTAATATGGATATGTTTTTTGGAAACAGATGGATCAATTTTTCATGTCGTGTCTTAATGATACTTTCTTTAAATCTATTCCTTTTGGAACTCTCGGATTGAAATCTTCAGAGCAATTTTGGGATTATTTGTAGAAAGAGTTTAAGGAGCAGTTTGTGGCTCGGAAATCTTTGTTGAGGACTCAACTGTATTAAATTAGACAAGGTGATCTTTCAGTTTTAGAGTTCTTAAGTAATGTTAAAAAAATAATTGCTAATCTAGCCACCATTCATGATCAAGTCTCGGATTAATCGAGAGTTGAATAAAAAATTTATTACTGCACAATGAAGAGCGTGATCACCAAAAATATCCATGGGTCTATTGCAACTTGAACATGAGCCTCATTCGGCAAACATGAGAATACCAAGGCGATAACAAACTACAGCGCCAAGACATTAACTTTTAAAAATTTAAAACTTTTAAATATTTTTTTTATAAAAAAAATTAAAAAAATAAAAATGAATCTTATCATAGTTTGTAGAAAAAATATTCAAAATAAAAATTATATAAAAAAAAGTTGAAAATAAAAAAATAAAAAAAAAAGTTTAAAGTTTAAAGGGTAGAAACGTAAAATTAAACTAGTTAGGTTATCTTAGTACTTTTACCATATGTAGACACATATAAGCTTAGGTATAAAAATATTTGGTGTCGTTTTTTGTTTTTCTCTGCCATTTCTTGTTTTTTCTCTGCCTAGGTACACATATAAGCTTAGAGCCTGTTTGTATAGCACATCAGAAGTAGCTTTTCGACTTCTAGAAATCGCAAAGTCAGAAGACAGTTTGGCCATCAAATTTCAAAGCGACTTATGGAAGTCAAAAAGTTAACTTTTTGTGACGCAAAATAGTTTTGCTTCTGACTTCGACTTCTGGAGAAGCAAATTTGTATCCAAACGTGCTATTAACTTATAAAAATATAACCATAGGTCATTTCTTGGTGTCATTTACAGGAAACTATATCAGTTTTTATGCACTCTTGTTACAATCATTCATATACGTATAAACTACAATTTAGGAAATGTCTGTGTATAAAGAATTATGTTTTTAACTTGGTTATGATTTAATTTATATTTTGTGAAGATGAATTATTCTTATTATACGATGGTGTATGTAGGGAGAAAATTATGATGTCTTGAAAGAAACACAAATTTGAGGTTCGTAACTGGAGGATGTGGTTTTAAGTTTGCAAAGATGGTAATGAGTCGCTATATGGGAGATACCATGACAAACATAATTCAAAAAATGGAAGAAGCATTTGTGTTCACTTGCATCTTGTCACCTAGTTGTGGTGGTAAGATAAAATTTACCTATTATATCTCTCCAGAGACGAAGATGAATGAAAAGACAAAGATAATTGAAAATTTGTATAAGACACATGTCAAGTCTCTTATCTGGCAGAAGCTACCACTGGTTGACGAATTTGATAGCTTGTCAACAGATGAAAAACACTCATGGTTCACAAAAAAGATGGTCGCATATACATGGATCAAAGCAGGTGAGACATTGGATGAAGAAGATTCTGAGGATCTTGGCCGAACTCGTTTTGCTTTTTAGTTAAATTAAATTTGAAACTTTTTAATGGAGAGAACAAAACAATTTAAGCAGTAAGTACTGCGTTGTATACTTCTCTAATGCTAAACCTATTTTGAAATACTCTAAATCCTTCTTTCTGGAATTATATTATCCAGTAGATGAATTATCTCTCGCCATACCTTAGGATTATAAGTTGTTTGTTAATTTCTTGATCGAAGTACTCAAGTCTTGATTGATTATAAGATAAGTTGAAAATGTCTAAATGAGCATTATTCACGTTACAATGGTTGTTATGGATTTTTTTTTTGTTTGTTTCTTATCATTGTTTATTAACGATTGCTTTCAGAAGGAAATTAATAGCATTTACACATTCGTCTTTAACTATTTTTTTTTTTTACTTTAAAACTGAAACAATGGATAGAAAACCAGAAGAACTTCAAATTATTGGGCTCCATAATCTCTTTATAGTCCAATAATTAAACGATCTTTTATATTAACCACTAATGAACAACTGTTGCTTGACTTTTTTTTTTTTTTTTTTTTTGATTGGGAAAGATTGGGAGTTTATTAGAAAACGGAAAGACCAAAAAACTTATAACTGGGAGAGCAAGGAAAAAGTGCAAGAACCCAGAATAACACTAGTCACAACATGGGAGGTTGGGTTTCGAACCCCTATAATAGCAAAACTCCGAGGCTAATGTACCTAGACGTAGTTCTAGGGACCATTGTTTATATTATCAAAAAACATTAAATTTTCACTTATAAATATAACTCCACTTTTTAATAACTTTATCCACTATAAATAGATTAGTTAAACACCATTTTTTTTATCTATAACACATCACATTTTTCGTAATATCAAAAAATAGGAATTCTCTTTTTTACCATTCCACCAATGTTAGAGCATTGCTCTTTTGAATCCATCAAGTATTAATATGTTAAGTTTTTTTTTAAAACTCGTGTCACTTGATTATCTTACTAAAGTCAACTTCGTCAAATTAGACTAGGAATATATAAATGTTGAGACTTGCTCTAGTTACTCGTGAAGACGTATTGAAGGCATCAAAGACATCATCCCTCAGCTTGAAGTTGGACAATACACACTTAACTTGTTCCATTTCAATCTTTGTTTTTACAAGTCTTTATTCATTTAAAACAATAACATGCGAAGTTTGTTAAATGACTTTGGTATTGGTGACTTGGCAAACGGCTTGGACTTTTACTTGCAAAGATTATTTATCTACCCAACATGATGTTGTTCCTAATCGCCCGATCTCTAATTTTATTCTTATTATTAATAAGATTATGCACTCTTTCAAACAAAAGAAAGGGAAAAGGGGATGGATGGCTCTTATATTATATTTTTCTAAAGCTTATGATCGTTTATATTAGGATTTTATTAGACGAGTATTTCTTTGCTTTGGTTTTAGTCTTGTTTGGATTCGGTGGATCTACTCTTGTATTAACTCTTCCTTTTATCAAGTTTCGATTAACGAGTCACCTAGTCCAGCCTTTACTCCTTCTAATGGAATTCATCAAGGAGATAACTTATATCCTTACACTTTATAGCTTTTTAGGAAGTTTGTCCCAACTTATTTCAAAAGGTGTTACTGGTAAATTGTTGAAGTGTTTTTCTATTCTCAGACTAAATTTATTATATCCCATTCATCTTACATCGATGACATCTTAATTTTTTTTCAAGCTACTCATATGAATGATGTTAACATTCAGAAGTTGTTGGATATTTTCTGTGGCTGGTATGGTCAGGTTTTAAACCTGATTAAGTCTTCTCTTATTACTTTTGTAAATCTTCATTATAAGTATATAAAGAGTTTTCTTCTACCTTGGGGGGTTTAAGCATGTTGAGCATGCTGGTACTTATTTGGGGGTTCCTCTTCAATGGGGTCGTTTGTCTATTCATACGTTCTAGGCTATTTTAGACAAAATTAGTGGTCACCTCCAGGGATGGCGCTTAATTTTTTGGTCGCAATGTTTTGATTAAATCTTGTATTAACCTCATCTTTAATCATCTAATGTCTGTTTAGCATTTTTCCTCGTCTATTTTTTGTAAGCTTGATAGATATTATAGAGATTTTTTGTGGCATGATATCCATGGTCACGGTCTACTGCATTTTGTTAGGTTAGAATAAGGTATGTTGTCCTTTAGACTTCGGTAATCTTGGTATTAGAGATCTTAAGTCCTATAATTAGCCCTCTTAGGGAAAATGACTTGTCCTATTCACTCAAACCCCAATTTTATTGTTAGTCGGTTATTACGTGTTAAATATTTCTGTGTGTGTTCCTTTTATTGTGTTGTTAAACCCAACTCGTCTCGTAGATGTAAAAGTATTCTCACAGGTAAGGACAATTGAGGGAGAGTTTTCGATGGTGTTTAGGCAATGGGGACTATCAACTTTTGGAATGATCCTTGAGTTTAGAATATTCTTTTATTTTTTTCTTTTTCCTAATTCTGCTAGGAATTCTTCCCCCTTTATAGTGTCCACTCTTATGCCACTCTTACATATATATCTCCCTTCCAATGGGATTTATCTCATCTCGAGTTTATGGTTCATCCCGATCTTGTGCAAGATATTCGGTTTATCCTTATTTATTACAATCTACAGAATACAGATAGGCTTGTTTATGCCCCCAATCTTCATGTACATGTTACTATTAAGACTTCTTACATAATTATCTTATCGATAGTTATAATTCTTCGAAGTTATGAGGTATGGATTATCATTCATTCATAATCGTTATTCGTAAGAATAATTTGAGGTCTGAAAAATCTATCGGTTGCGTTCAATATTTTAATTCGCTGCGACGTTATATTCTTTGTAATGATTCCGTTCTGCATCAGTTGGTACCAGAGAAAAGTCGATTCTAGGGTTGATAAGATTCCACCAAGAGTACGGTCGTGGCCGTGGTCGAGGTCGAGGAGGTGCTCTAGAAGATTTTAATGCATTAAGAGAACAATCAATGGGGGATGTCGAAGATATATTGGTTCGACATAATATTTTGCACGATGATAATATTTTTGATGATGCTCCTGAAAAAATATAATGAACCCACTGATGATGTTTTTCATGGAGATCAAGGAGTAAACTTTGTGATGAGAAGAAGTTTTAAAGAAGATAGTGACATATTTTATTTTCCTATGATTGAGAGTAAGTTATTTATTGATTATTGTGATACACAATTCGTCTTATATATCTACCCAACAAGGGAGAATTTTTTATATCAACTTATGAAGATCCTTTTTTGGTTTGCACCATATCTCATGCATCTTTACCGTGCATAGATTGTTTTTTTACGACATCAATTCATGTTCTCGAAGATTTTCATTTATGTTTTGAGTTTGGATTGAGCCCTTCTTGTTTTTGTTAGTCACTTCTCTTCGTGTATCTCTTTTCCTTTATAAGTCATTAAAATATCTTAACATTCTTTTGTTAGTGCTTTTTAGAGTGTCATGGTAACTCGTTTAGAGTCTTATTTTATCAAAATAGCTTAACATGCATATACTTAGAATAATTTTCTGGTTCTTCTAAAGTCTAGAGTCATTAAACTCCCAACTTCTACTTTTCTCAAAAACACCATCGAAAAACACCTACAATACCCAAATCCTTCTGTACATAATCTTTCGACACCCCATACGTCCCTGACAACCTGCAGTCCCTTTCATAAACTATCTACTATATATAATGTGGCACCGTGTATTAAGAGCAACAACATCAGTCTGCAACCTAAAACCAACCAGGAAATTCTTCAACTCTCAGTCCCAATATAGATAATCGTCTTTTTTCACTTGGTGTCCAGCTTCGTATCAGCTTTCCTGCTATGCCAAATCATGCCAGAAAATTCTTAGTTTTTAAGATTTCTATCTATGGTCCTGTTCTCAAACCCATACCCATTCTGCCAACAAAAAAGCAAATCCATAAAGACTTTGATGTTGTTCAAACCATAATTTATATTTATGGAGTTGATAACATACCTGTACATGAAGAGCGGAAATATGCACTGCCCCTAATAGGTCTGGAAGACACATCCTTAGCATCTAAAGAGGTTATACAATATTCTAATGGCTCAGAGAACAGCACACCAGAATATCCACCAGGATTGGAACCCTCTCAGGACCATATTTTAGATGATGCTTGCTCTAATGTTTGCCTGGTCGATGACTCACAGCCGATTATACCAGTTAAGTTGCAGAATGAATTAAAAAGACTTGGTATTTCTGTTGAGGTGATTTCTTCTCCTCCCTCTAGACCAAGATGGTCAGTTACTTCAAGGGGTAGATACTGTTCTCAACGAGTCTGAAGATCCGGACTTGGAATGTTATAGCTATGAGTTCTAGTAGTAGAAGAATGGTAGTGCACAAAATAATACAGATGATATAGGCTCCCATTATAATACTTCAAGAAACCAAGATGATGCAGTGTTCATCTTGGGACATCAAGCAGATATGTGGTTACAAGAATATGGGTTGGACGCTACAACAATCTGTAGGGAGTTCCGGTGGTATGTTAATTCTATGGGATAGAGATTTTGTGGAAGTTAGCGATTCAATTTTGGAGAGTATACGCTGTCAATACTTTGTACTAATAAGTTCGACAACTTCCAATAGGTGCTTACAAATGTTTATATTCCAAACAAAACAATTGAAAGAGCTGAATTTTGGTCCGAACTTGATAATGTTTGTCGTTATTGGGTAAATCTTCCTTGGGGTATTGGTGATGACTTTAACACAATTACCAAATGTGATGAAAAGAAGAATTGTAGGAAGATTACAAGAAGTATGAAGAAGTTCAATAACTTATTGTTGAACATGATCTCATTGAATTACCCTTGAAGGGAACAAGATACACTTGGTCCAATGGCCAAGCAAATTCGGTAATGTGCAGATTAGACAGGTTTCTTATCTCCCCATCTTTTTAACAACACTTCCCATTTGTTACCCAACTAGCCAAAGCCAGACCTATCTCAGATCATATCCCACTACTTTTAGACATTTCCGACCCTCATTGGGAACCTAGTCCTTTCAGGTTTGATGTTATGTGGTTCCTGGAGAATGGTTTCTTACAATTACTAGAAGATTAATGGTTATATTTTTGTTTTGCAGGTACACCTAGCACTTTGCTTTGGATAAAGTTAAAAGCACTTAAAGAAAAGCTAAGAGTCTGGAACAAAGAAGTTTTTGGTCACACTGATATGATTTTTAATTTGTTGTAGTAATTAAGGATTCGAAATCTAAGACTTGTGAAGATTAAATTTAAGGATTTAATGAAAATAATAAAAGCGAGAGTTACTGGGACTAGGATTTCACCGAATACATATCAATAGGTTCAATTATTTATTCTTCAACAATTATCGCTCAATAAATAAAAACATGGACTCTTATTTTTGCCAAGGTAGATTCTCAAAATATTAGCTATAAATCGTAAGCATGGGACATCAAACATTTTAAGCAAGCATGACCCATAAAATAAAATAATAACTAATTAATTCAAATCATAAATCAATTTAAAATAAGTGCAAAAGTCATAAAAAGAATAAAAGAAATTCACCCATATATGAAATTCGGCTTCCTCCGTCATCCCAGTGTTGGGTTTAGCTCCACATAGTGAAAACACGCTCAAAATATTCATTCATCGCTCAAAAGTGTTTACAAGAAGTGGAAAACTAATAAAGCAGTGAATTTGCAACGTAAATAGACGTTGCAGACTCTCTGTTACAAAGTAGGTGTTTCAAATTTGATAAAATGTTGCGGATTTAAAACAAACTGTTACAATGAAACTATCACATACACTGTTTATATACGACAGTCACAGTGAGTCTGCTCTTCGTGTTCTTGAGAACGACACTTCTGTCGTGTTGCTGCAACTCTTCTTCTTCCTGCTACTGCAGTATCACTCTGCAGTGATCTTCCGGCACTCTAACTGCTCCCCCACTCTCGATACCTTCTAAAACATCCCAGGACCCTATTTATACCTCACCAGCACCAAATATTCTGAATTAACTCCATATAATCCTCTCTTCAATTTTGTGCAGATACGGGAATATTTCTTTCCATTTTTCTCTTCCACACGCGCCTTTCCAATCTTCTTCACGCGTTATTCTCACAAACAGAACACTCGAGCATGTTGATTGTACGTAGAAGATTGAGTCAAGCTCGTTCAATCCACACGCATCTTCTAATCCCGAGAATATCTTCCACAATAACTCTGTTTTCTTTCAACTAAAGACTCAGGATTTTTTGTTTATTCAATATTCCTTATGTTCGGTTAGAAACCCTACCAAAAATAGCATATATCTCGCAGGAAAGATATCCTATTTTATACTCCACATACTTTATGTTTTTAACCCAAAGACCCGAGACTTCCTCTTTCCCTGTATTGTCGAGATATGAAAAAATCTTCTCTTTAACGCGAATTTAAAGCTCTTACCAATCCTGTTTAGTCGTAACAGGGTGGTATCAATCCAAAACAGGCAACAAATCCGACCAAGTCACAACGCAGAATCCGACCAAATCATGTTGAAAAATCCCGTGAGTATCAACCTCCCCTGTCTTGCTCCGAATGTATTATCCAACCAATTATAGCTGATTCCAAAGACCATACCATCCATGTCTATCTGAATTGAGCCGATCCAACAAAAATGAGCTATTGAATCTCATGAAATCACGTCCAAAATGTGAACCCTAATTCTGTCAGGTAGGAAATACCATTAGGTCCTAGGAATAATATATTATAGAGAGTCTAGTCTTGTTGACCCAGTCATGTGTCTATTTGGTCCTTTTTGGGAAAATATATTATAGTTTGGTCCTAGAAATTATTGTTTGGTCCTAAGGTGATGTCATGGATGATGTAAATGTCATCATGTAGTGGCACAAATACCCTTTTGGGACCATATATATATAGAAAGAAGCCCAAGAAAATATCTTATTTCAGATTTACTTTCTCTATCCTCCTATTTTCAGATCTAGTTTCTCTCCTCCCCATTTTTTTCTTTTTCATCGTTTTGCTCATGAAGACGATGAAGAATGACGAAATTTTTAGGTTTTTCTGCTGCTGTGTATGACGAAGAAGAAGAAAAACATGAAGAATCACATTACTGCTGTTGTTGTTGACAAAGAAGAAAAAAAAGGTGGAGAAGAAAAAGACGAAGAAGAAGAAAAAGAAATTGCTGCTGCTGTTGTTCACGAAGAAAAAGAAAAAGATGAAGAAGAAAAAGACGAAAAAGAAGAAGAAAAAGATATTTCTGCTGTTGTTGTTGACAAAGAAGAAGAAAAAGATGAAGAAGAAAAAGACGAAGAAGAAGAAGAAACACATTTTCTTAGGTTTTTATATGGAAGTATGTTTCTTAGGTTTTTATATGGACTTCATTCCTGGGAATGAAGTATGTCTTTTAGGTTTTTATATGGACTTCATTTTCTGGAATGAAGTCTGTTTTTTTAGGGTTTTATATGGACTTCATTCCTAGGAATGAAGTCTGTCATTTCTGGAATGAAGTCTGCTTTTTTAGGGTTTTATATGACTTCATTCCTGGGATGAAGTCTGTATTTTAGGTTTTTATATGGACTTCATTCCTGTGAATGAAGTCTGTTTTTTTTAGGTTTTTATATGGACTTCATTCCTGGGAATGAAGTCTGTTTTTTTAGGTTTTTATATGGACTTCATTTTCTGGAATGAAGTTTGTTTTTTTAGGTTTTTATATGGACTTCATTTCTGGAATGAACTGCTACAAGAAAATAACTAAATATTAACACGGAAGGGTATTTTTGTCAGTTTTAATATTTTTAAATAATTATGGACCAAACAGTAAAGGCGTTTTGCCAAAGGACCAAACAGACATGGGCCCACCTAAAAAAGGACTAAACGATATTTTTCCCTTCTGCCAGTCGCCTGCAAAACTTTTCCGCCAAAACTGATTTTTGAAATGAAGAAGAAAGTGCCCCTTAACCAAATCCGTGGGTGCCGAATAACCAGTAGGGTGTAAATAGTGAAGAAGGCACCCCTTAGTAATTGAGGTGCCCCTTAACCAACAGTGAGAGTCCGAATAACACGTGTCCTCCGGGTGCAAATAACATTTGTTTCGAGCCAATTCTCCACAAGAGTTTATTCTTCCAAAAACATCTAAAACAAGTTTATTAGAGAAATAATGAGTCCTAGCTATTGTAATTATGGGTGAAAATGCATCGCACTTTCGTGCTCATCACACACCAACACAAAGTTGAATGCTATTCTCTCGGAAATTCAAACTTTTGATGGCTAGCAGAAGATAATATCCTTACTGCAGAAGAAAGGAATGTGCATCTACAAAATAAGGCTGAATTGGAGAATATTTTTAAGATGGAGGAGACTTCTTGGAAAATCAAATCAAATACCAAATAGTTGCAAGAAGGAGATAGAAATACCTATTTCTTTATCAGTAATGCTTCTGCAAGACGTAGATACAATAGAATAAGACAACTGTACATCGGTGATGAATTAATGTCTGACAGGAAGAGGCTGCAAGATCATATAGTGGGATACTACAAAACACTATTTTCTGAAGAAGAAGTTATATTAGACCTGATTTAGTGGGGATTGAGTTTGAATCAATTACTTCAACAGGGGCCACTTTCTTGGACGCTGATTTCACTGAAGAAGAGGTTATGCATGCCAATAGAGATTTAGGTAATGAAGCCCCGGGTCCAGACGGTTTTCCTATAATTTTCTTTCAGAAGTGTTGGCATTTCATCAAAGAGGATATCATGGGTACTGTGCATGAATTTTGCACTACAGGTACTATTTACTCTAAGCATAATTCTACTTTGATTACTCTTGTGCCAATAAAAGACCATAGTGAGACAATTAAGGATTGTAGACCTATCTTCCTTCTTACTAGTGTCTATAAGATTATTGCAAAGGTTTTGGCTACAAGGTTAAAACTTGTTATGGATAAGCTTATTTCTCTTGTGCAATGTGCTTATATTGAAGAACGACAAATTATTGATGGTACCTTAATTTCTAATAAACTGGTAGACTCTAGACTACGGTCCTGAAATGCTTGGATTATATGCAAAATTGATCTAGAAAAGGCGTTCGATAGAATCAATTGGAGATATCTTGAATTTTTGCTTAACCAGATGTGTTTTAGTAGGAAATGGTGTAACTGGTTGAGGTTCTGTTACTCAACTTCTTCATTCCCAGTTCTTATTAATGGGTCTTCTTTCGACTACTTTACTAGTATGAGAGGTGTTCGTCAAGGTTGTCCGGTTTCCCCTCTATTGTTCAATATTGCTATAGAGAGTTTTTCTAGATACATGGATATAGCGGAAAATCAGAATCTATTCAGTGGGTTTTCCGTTTCTCCTACAAGTATCACAGTCAATCATCTTTATTATGCAGATGATACGATCTTCTTTGTGGATAATAAAAAGGAGGAGTTACATAACCTATTTTCAGCACTACATTGTTTCGAGTATATAGCCGGTATGAAGGTAAACACTTATAAAAAGAGGCTCATTGAGATGTCCCAGACTTGACTATATGGGCAGAAGAATTCGGGCGTTCGACTGATTGCTTACCTTTTATGTACTTGGGTATGCTGCTTGGTGCAATAGCTGGATCAAAGGAAATTTAGGACCCTATTATAGAAAATTTTGATGCAAGATTATCAGTTTGGAGGCATATTTCTTTATCGAGGGGAGGTAAAATTGCTCTTTTAAAATGTATCTTATCCTCTCTACCCACATACTATTTTTCGTTATTCAAAGCCCCTATCTCAGTTAGTAAGATACTAGAAAAAAAGATGCACAACTTTTTGTGGGAGTACAAAGAAGGTGCAAAAATATCTCATTTGGTTAATTGGGATTTGGTTCGTGCAACTAAAGAACGAGGAGGACTTGGTGAGTGTAATCTCAGACTTATGAATTTAGCTTTTCTAGCTAAATGGTGTTGGAGATTTGGGGTTGAAAAAAACAAGCTTTGGTACCAGATAATTGAAGATAAATATGGCTCAGACTATTCATATTAGATCCCCGGTAAGGTTACTCAAACCTATGGTGTCTCTTGTTGGCGTGTTATTCTTTGAAGATCTTTGGAGTGGTCAGTGAGAACTCGACCCTTCATTTGCATTCAGGTAGTTCCATTGCTTTCTGGAATGACATTTGGTGTGGCCATCTTCCATTATCAACGACACATCCGAACCTCTATAAGTTATCTACAAAAAGAAATGCTACGGTTGCAGCCATGATTTCTTTGGAAGGAAGTTGGAGGTTTCAATTCAAGCGAGTCCTTACAAATTCAGAAGGGGAAGAATTTTCCGCTTTCCTTACCGTGATTGGTGATAATCCCCCAGCTTGTGACGGTCTAGCAGACACTCGGAGGTGGAAACTGCATTCAACGGGAGTCTTTACGGTTAAATATTTATACTCCAAGTTGGTGGCGAAAGCTGGAATTGCACAATTTCCTTATAAGTTCATTTGGAAACAGGCAGTACCTCCGAAGATAAATATCTTAATGTGGTGTTTGATGCATGGTAAATTAAATACCATTCATATTCTACAACACAAAGGTATGAATCTCCATAACTCTTGCATTTTATGTGGAATTGGTCTTGAGTCGCAAGATCATCTGTTCCTACACTGCAAAATCGCATACAAAATTTGGTCGAATCTACTTCCTAGTATCGGCTGGATTTGGGTATTACCTGGTTCCATGAGAAATCTGGCAGATATTTGGCATTACAGTCATTTCACGAATTCTGGAAACTTTGGCTGGGGTTTAATTCGGCGGCAATAGTAAGCACCTTTTGGAAAGAAATAAACTGCAGAATATTTGTAAAGCATTACATGTACAAGACTGACGATGATCTAATCTATGATGCTAAGTCTCTAGTTTTGGCTTGGGCAGCAGCATCAGGACATACAGTCCATTTGAATTTTACGAATACGGTTTTGTGTAACTGGAACTCAATCTTCTTGTAATTTTGTTTGTTGTTCTCTTTTAATCTACCTCTGGTAGATATTGTTGTACATCCTTTTCTATTTTAATAAATTTTCTCTTTCGATCAAAGAAAAACTCAATACGTATACATAGATATATATGGAAGAATCATTGACCAAAAGAGCACTTGACAAAGAGTCCCTTATCTGATACAAAATTGGGAGTCATATCGCATAGATGCGTAGCCATAGCAAGGCCCTTTTACAGAAAATCTCTTCTACTAAATTTGTAGACTGAATCTCTCCCTTTACATTTGTAGACTGACTTTGCAGAGGAAGTATCGAATATGCTCTTTCGTAATTTCGTAGAACTATAAGCCATATACTATTACAAGGGAGGAATGTACCATAATTTGACTATAAGCCATATACTATTACAAGGGAGGAATGAACCATAATTTGACTTGTAGCGGCTCAATATTATAATATAAGTTATCATAGCACAATGTCATTTTATTTATTTTCTCTCTTTTTTATTTTCTTTTTTTTTTCTTTTGTCTTTTTGTGTTGAGCAAGTTGAAAACAACAAGATCTGGAATTGGACCAGTGTTACTATGCCAGTGTTATAACATGTAAAAAGGGGGTTGATTTACCAGTTCGATTTAAAAATATTCCAAAAATAATTTGACAAAATATTTAAAAATATTTCTAAGGAGGTGGGGCGGGGCTGTCAGTTATATGACTCTCTTTATTTTAGAAAGGTTCTGCTGTATAATTAAATTAGAAGGCCAAGAATATTTTTCCCCAAAGAAACGTTGTTCTTTATAAACGCGCAATTGGGGATACTAAAATTAATTGAGGGATATGAATTACTATACCTATCTAATAGTGTCTGCTGGAAATACTAAATTACCCTTTAGTTTAACTTCACTTCTTCTTCTCTTCTCCTTCTTAGCCGGCTCCTTTCTTTGATTTTTATTTTCTCCATCATCGATTTCAACACGACTTCATCGTTGTTTCAAAAAAAAAATGGCAATTAATCTAGTGTATAAATATATATGCCTCCTTGAAATGAACCTAATCATCGATTTGTTTTAAAAGAATTCGTTTAGGTTAGAGCAAGGGCTATGGAATGAGTGTTTTTAACACTCATTCACTGCCAAATTGAGTGAAAGACTGTTTTCTGACCATGGGAGTCTAAATTTATAGACTAAGCGGCTAATCTTTATCCACTTGGAGAGAAATTTTCTCCAAACGGCTAAACATATGCCTCAAATAGGTTTGAGAGGCAGATTTCCAGCCGCTCAATGTGTTTTTCTTCCAAACGGACAACAATTAGCCACTTAGTCTCCCCTTTCGCTCACTCATTCGTTCCAGTGAGTGCATGAGTGATTATTGATGAATAAGTGTGTACTCTCACTCCATAATAGCATCTAAATTGATCAAATCCAGTGATACTCATTCATATTGAATGAGAACACTCACTCCATAGCCCTTGCTCTTAGAATAAAAATTGTGACTGAAAATTTTCAATTTCGGTTAATAAAGGCATCGTATTCATGATGAATACAAACCGGCATAGTTTTAGTATGAACACCATGTCGTTTTACAATGCCGACACTGATTTTAGTATGAATACCATGCCGAAATTATTAACTGCCGGCATGCTCGATAAAAATATATTAACGCCGATAGCTAAGTGAAAAAAAAATCAAGTTTCTGGGATATTTGCATCATGTGACGGCGTAGAAAGTTAAGCAATGTAGCATGCCGGCACGACTACCGGCATGCTCGATAACTGGACTTTCTATGCCGGCAATGTACTTAAAATTTCAAAATTGGGGGATACTGTGTATTGGCATGGTGAAAGTATGAATACCATGCCGATTTGGTCCACGCCGGCATGGTATTCATACTTTTACCATGCCGGCACTGAGCTTTTTCAGACGCAACAATGGCAAATTCAATGGAAAAAAATCAAATATCATTACATTAATACCTATAGACGGGTAATTGGAGCACTTGTATGTTCAGCTTGTTTACTTTCCTGGATTGGTTCTTCACCTACACCTTCATTATCATAAATATCTTGATTTAATGTTGTTGCATCAACAAATTCAATGATAGTGATTTATACTAATCATCATCAAACTAATCTATTAACTTAACTATAACTAACAATTAAACATGATTATGTGAGGGGAAGATTAGGAATTAGTTAAAATACATGGACAAGGGGTGACCTTGATTTACTATTTAAATCTAATTTTTATCTTTTTCCTCTGTCCCCCAATTACGCGTTCTTCTTTATCTAACGCCGTTAAATAGAGATGCAATGTATAGATTTTACAGTCACAACACCACATCGCATGACTGTAAACACTAAATAGCCTTCAAAATGTTTTATGGATGTTTCTCTATGTTAGGTTTTGAGTCCTTTTGAGTCAAGTTTTCACTAAAAGGAAGTCATGTTTTATTCGGGGGAATACAAATAAAATAGAGATTGTCTTTCGGAGAGATGGCCGAGTGGTTGATAGCTCCGGTCTTGAAAACCGGTATAGTTCTTTGTTCAGAACTATCGAGGGAGGCCTACACCCCATAGAAACTGTCTACCTGAGACCGTCCCTTGGGTAAGTCCTGGCACAAGGTTAGAATTCTAGCTCTTCCAGAGTGGTATCTCATTGATGGTTCGACCCCCCCCCCCCCCGGAAGGAGGCCTTCTTCGCCTTCCACCTAAGCTGCGCATAATGAAAATGTCATAATATGTAGGTCTTTCTTTGAATTTGATCGTTCCACTTGCATGACCCGGTCCAGCCAATTTAATCATCTTACCTATATAACTCCTGCATTAATCTTAATCTTTCAGTTGTTAACTAGTCTTTGTTTCTCTATTTTGAGCGTCAAAAATAATAATGGATCAAAAATTAGCAGAATTTCACTTCATGGGGATCTTCGACATCTATAGAGAAGCTTACAAGGTTACAGTGTCATGGAAAAAGATCTTCTCACAGATCGCGGTAGCTCTAACCCTTCCATTAGCTATAATTTACCTAGCACAGATTGAAATCGGCGCTAGCCTTGAATGCGATTTGTAAGTACACTTATTTATCTCCATCGCCACGTGTACTAGCAGAATCCACGTGGAGGCCATGACATAAAGAGGGATGACACGTAGGGGCATCCATGGCATCTAGACGACGTACCATATGTCAAGACCAACGGTCGAAGATGAGGGAGCATCCAAGGTAGATAATCCCGCGCAACACCAATGAGTTACTTTACCCCATCACGAGGTAAGATGTAATCAACGGTTGGGGATACTCCAACTGACACAGACGTGACAAGGGAGAACTGACACCGCCTGGCACGGACTGGATAGCCCCAACCACTCGCATTTAATGCTGCTCAGAGGGCACGTGTCAGACGACCCACGAAGAACGCGAGGATAGGTCGGCGTAACGAGCGTGGGTATTATAGAAGCCGCGGAGGGACAGGGAAGTCCGCGGACCATGCACATAGCACAAGAAGATAAGGTCTCAACAGCTCTTTGTCAGTGGACCCACTTGATTTAGCTATATATATGAACACCCCTTCCACAGAAAAGGGGGTCGAGGGTAAAAAACCAAGGAATAAGAGAGAGAATAGTGAGAAGTAAGTATGAGCATCAACCTATGAGGTTGATGAACACCAAAGATCTTGTGATTGCTTTTGTAACCGTTTACTTTATAGTGAATATCCCCAGATCCGTGGACGTAGGCCTTAGTGCTGAACCACGTAAATCATCGTCTCCTTTACCTTTAGTATTCGTATAGTTTCATTTATGTGTTTATGACTTAGATCTACCATTTTGGGGATGTTGAGGAGATCATGACAAACCCGCGGGGTTTGGAATCCATGAATCATCATCTACCTAGGCATATTATACTTTACTCACACTTTAATGCATGTATTCAATGCATGTTGAGATTGTTTGTGATCACGTGGATGCTCACCTGTTTTCCGTGTTCACAATATGGCGCTAGAAACAGGGACCTTGTCCCGGTAAAAAGATTTATCTTTCCCTGTGACTTTATAGTAATTCAAAAATTTTGTTTAAAACGTAGACAGATCTCTGTTTAAACTCACTTTTCGCACGTATCCGTATTCTTTGTGCTATCTAACAGCTGATCTGGGTCTTTTACGAATTTTTAACTAGCAGATCTGAGTTTGGGGCTATTTTTTTCGCACATATTTACGTCTATTGTATTTTCTACCAACAAATCTGGGCATTGTGTAACCTTTAAACCAATAGATCTGTGTTTTAACTGATATTTCAAACATAATTTCCACCAATAGATTTAGACTTTTTGCAAACAACAACCCATGGACCTTATCTCGGTTAAATCCGCATCCGTCTATGTTCTTCGTATTGTTCGCCAAACTAATAGCCTGAGTACACTCATTGCCACTAGAAATCGAGCTTATGAAATCAAGTTTGAACTAACAGCTAACCCGTGGACTTTTTGTCTCGGTTTACCTCCATGTTCTCTGTGCAGAATATTGCAATGGAAAGGAACAAAGATGCCGGAAAGACAAAGGTACCTTCAAAAGAGGCACATAGGACTACGCCAGTAGTAACAAGAAGCAAACAAAAGGGCACAAGACTCACAGCCGGGGACAAGACGCAGAATGGAGCGGAAAGCACATTCCTTTCAGATGCGGGCATCATTGCAATGGAAGCAAGGAAGGCCGCGACGGCAAAAGCTGCTACACCTACCGAAGGAACGTCTCAAGTGGTCGCCTCCAAAGTGACAGCAACAACCAGGCCTACGGAACCTCGAGAAGCAGTAGCAGAATCAGTAATCCGGAACCCTCCCTATGGGATGCCGCAGACTAACGAACAAAACGAACAATTACACGCAGGATCCTACGAAATAATAGAGCCGGGTAGACAGATAGCAGTGGAAATCAACACCGCGGCCCCCGAGGGACAAGCTCAGGTTCATATAGGAACAAATCAAGCATCAAACCGATCTGCGCGATTTTTGGCGCAATTAGAAGAACTAAAACGGAATCAGCGGACATACGCGGATGCGGTGGCCTTACTAGCCCAAGAGAACCCAGCAATTAAGAGAGAAGATCCTCCAAAGCGCGGAGCTAGAGAATCGGCGGGGACGAGGCTAACTCGGCGGTACGAGAATAGAGACCAGGAGGATGATCCTCGAGAACACACCTGCAATAGTCAACCAAAGAGGAATACCCCAAAGAGGTGCGCGGAATAATAGAAGGCCCGACCCGGACTATCACCCGGACACGTCAGACTACTATGATGAGGAGGAGGCCACGACGTCACAACCTACAAGGAAGGCACGGCCTTCCATTCAAGAAGAACACTGTATGGCAATGGAGAGTCTCCGCAGAGATGTTAGCAGAGATCAATCAAATCAAAACCGGGCGGGGAGGTGGAAGACTAGAACAGGTTATGAAGGAAGCCAACACCACCCCACTCGCTGTGATTGGCCACCGCTATCATACCGCGAAGTGCCCGGTCCCATCCTTTGAGTGTTACGACGGATCCACCGATCCATTGCTCACCTACGATATTACAACGAGGGTAATGGCCAGATGGGACCACGGCGAAGCTATACTTTGCAGATACTTTCCTTCAAGCCCGAAAGGATCCGCTATCTTGGTTTGATAACCTCAAGCCGGATGCATCAATTCGTATGATCAACTCACGGAAAAATTCTTGGCCACCTACATGTATAACAAGGTTGTAAACACGGGGATGGACAAGCTCTTCTCACTTGCAATCAAATACAAGGAGTCCATTCGAGAATACACGGATAGGTGGCACAAGATATGTCAAGCCATAGGACATGTGGATCCGTGGTGAGTATTAATTGTTACAAATGGGGACTTGACGGGATGAGCCCATTGTTTGTTGAAATCCACGGTACCTCTCCAACCACAGAGGGAGATTTGAGGATAATCATCGAAAAACATGCGAGGTTGGAAGAAATTCAAAGAGAAAACCCGAGAGCACAGGCTCAACGACCCCCACGGACCAACTCCGCGGAACTAGCGAACAGATCCAGCGAACACCAAAAGGATCGGAAAGATGACCACAAAAGGGGTGGAAGAAAATTTGAAGAACGAGTCTACACGAAGCTCAATGCCAGCTACTCACGCATTTTAAAGGAGATCAAGGATCGCGAAGATTTAGACCGGCCTGGTCTAAGGGGAAACAACCACCGCCTCGGCGAGAATCCAAAGAGTATTGCGATTTCCACTTTGCTTCTACGGGCACCCAAGCGAGAAGTGCAAAAATCTCAAGATAGCGATACAAAAGCTGATTGATGCGGGGATCTCAAAAAGTATACGAGAAAAGGCTGGAACGGAGGACATAACCAAACGCAGCAAACGAGGTCCAATTGCCGAGGAGGGTAACCAGTACACTAAACACTATATCCCTGCTCGGAAAACAAAGAACCAACCCTAACCGCACGATAGGGAAAAGGCGAGGAAGCAATTTGAAGACTATTGTGAGCTCTACAACTTAGACGGAAAAGAAGTGGAAGAGCACGAAGAATGGATGAACGCACCTCTAACCTTCGAGGCCGAGGACATTGAGGATGACATGGAAGATCACAACGACCCTTTGATCCTCACTCTGCCAATCGCAGGATGCAACATAAAGAAAATACTCATTGATGGAGGGAGCTCCGTAAACGTCCTGTTTCATGATACCTTCAAGCGTATGGAGCTTAATGACGAGCAACTCTTGACCTCGCACTACACCATCTACGGGTTCAATGGCACGGCTACGAAGCCTATCGGGGATATTATTTTGCAAGTAGACGCAGGTCCCATGAAAGTTAACGCCCGCTTCAGTGTGGTGAACACGCCTTCACCCTACAATGCCATTATTGGACGAAAATGGGTCCACAAACTTAAGGGAGTAGCATCCACCTACCATCAATACCTTAGGTTTCCTACTCCTTTAGGGGTAATGGAGATCAAGGGTGATCAAGTTTCCGCAAAGGAATGCCAGGCAATGCAAATACAGCTCAACAATGAAGAAGATGAGAAAAGAAGAACCCGCAGGGCCGGAACAAAGCAATATCCAAGGACAAAGCCATCGACGAATACTTGGAAGAGATCTCAGGAAAAAACTTGTCTAAGGGGAACTCCGTAGGGAACACGGAAGCATCAACATCAAATGCTAACCAGGGCGCTCTCGCAAACAAAGAATCTGAGCCTACCAAATAGCAATTAAAAAAAGTCCCCCACCTTGGGGAACCGAAGCCCACGTTTACATCCTTGGAGGCAGTAAAGGAAGTTAACATAGGGACGGAGCACAACCCAAGAAATATCAAGATAGGAACTCTAATGGGCGGAGAACGCGAAGCCTCACTAATAAAATTACTAAAGGAATACGCGGACATCTTCGCATGGAAACTATACGATATATAGGAATAGACCCAAAGACGATACAACATGAGCTGCGCATTAAACCTGGCACACCCCCTGTACGACAAAAGATACGAAAGGTGGCTACAGAGTATCACAAAGCAGTAGAAATGGAACTACGAAAGCTATTGGAGGCCGGTTTTATAAAAGAAGTCAAATATCCTACTTGGATCTCTAACATGGTAATAGTACCAAAGAAGAATGGAGGGGTCAGAATCTGCATCGACTTCACCAACTTGAACAAAGCATGCCCCAAGGATAGTTATCCGTTACCCAGCATTGATCAGCTAGTCGACGCAGTAGAAGGATATGAAGAGTTATCATTCATGGACGGATACTCCGGGTATAACCAACTATTTTTAGCAGAAGAAGACCAGCAACATACAGCATTTTACACACCCCACGGTCTCTATTGCTATGTAAGGATGCCTTTCGGACTCCGGAATGCGGGAGCAACGTACCAAAGGATGGTCGACGCTATTTTCAAGCCATGGATTGGCAGAACCTTAGAGGTCTATGTTGACGATATGCTCGTAAAGAGCAGATTGAGAAAGAACCACCACCAGGACCTGAAGGACATCTTCGAAGCTATGAGAGAACACAACATGAAGGTAAACCCGGAGAAATGCACTTTCGGAGTAACATCAGGAAAATTCCTTGGGTACCAGTGACAAAAAGGGGCATTGAAGTAGATCCATAAAAATCCGAGCCATAGTAGACATGCCATCTCCAAAGAACCTAAAAGAGGTACAAAAGCTCAATGGATCCCTGGCAGCCCTGGGAAGGTTCATCTCAAGATCCTCGGAAAGGTGCAAACTCTTTTTCAACATCCTAAAAAAAAGGGACGAAATTTGAGTGGACGGCAGAATGCGAAGAAGCTTTCCTAGGCGTCAAACAAAGTACCTAGCAGAGATCCCCATCCTTCGAGAAACCGGACCACGACGAAGTCTTGGCACTATACATTGCGGCAGAACGAGACGATGCGGTAAGCGCGGACTTGTCGGGACCCACACAAAGGAGGAGCAGCCAATCTATTATGTCGGCAAGACTATGAATTCCGAGAAAGAAACTACACAAGAATCGAACAACTCATCTTAGCCGTCGTATGGTCTACATTAAAGCCGAGGACGTACTTCTTAACGCATGACATACGTATCCCATGCCGAGCACCCTTAGAAGCCATCCTCAAAGGGCGGGAAAGGTAGGACGCATAGCGAAATGGAGCACATACCTCGACTAATTCAATATCCACTATGAGCTTCAACACTCTCGGAAATCGCAAGTGTTAGCGGACTTTCTATGAGACCTACCTTTGGATAACGAAGAAGAGGTGCGCATACAAGGATGGAGGGCCGAGGGTGCCCCTGAAATAGAAAAACATAAGGAGCCAAATAACATTCTTGAACCAATGAACCCACGACAATGGGAGGTCTTTGTCGACGACTCCAAAAATAGAGAGGGCGCGGGGATATGCATCGTCATCACCACGCCCACGGGGGATAGGATCGTGCACGCATTCAGATTGGAATTTGAAGGCCATACAAATAACATCGTAGAGTACGAAGGAGTGGTCCATGCCCTCCGCTTGATAATTGAATTAGGGATACAACAAGTACGGTTGACAAGTGACTCACAACTAATAATACGGCAGATAGGCTACGAATACAATGTGTATGACGAGACACTAATGGCATACATGGCCCTGGTACAAACGTTGGTTTCCCAAATACCAAAAATCAAATTCCGACACCTACGTAGGAAGGAGCTCAGACACGCAGATGCCCTGGCATATATATCAGCCATGCTTAAAAATGAGGATGTCAAAGCAATCAAGATAACAAGAGTGTACGAACCATCCATCAAGCCCCAAGAAACATGCGCGGCTAACCAACGCAAGTCTAAGGAGGAAGATATCTCTGATGATGATGTCGGAGAGCACATATTCGACGACTTCCAGAACGATGACATCACGCGACAAGCTGATGAGGACGACGATTACAGTCAGGAAGCAGATTGGAGAATCGAAATCCACTCTTTCCTAAAAAAGGGGAAACTCCCCCAGGATACCAAACAGGCTAGGAAAGTACAATCCAGAGCAGGGATGTACGAGCTAAGAGACGGAGCCTTATACAGAAAATCATTCCTCGGGCCACTTCGTCGCTGCATGTCTCGATCAGAGGGACATATCATCTTGAAAGACATCCATAGAGGAGACGGGGAATCACAGTGGAATGAGGTCCCTTGCGGATAAGGCGAAGACGCAGGGCTACTACTGGCCAAACATGATCCAAGACGCGGCTAGAATGGCGCAAAGGTGCGAAGAATGCCAAAGATTTGGCAAACGAATCCACGCCCTGACCACAAAGTTGAACTCTGTGGACAGTCCGTGGCCCTTTGGGAAATGGGGTATCGACATAGTAGGCCCACTCGTATCGGGGACGGGGAAAAGAAGATTCCTAATAGTGGCAACGGATTACTTGACAAGTGGGTAGAAGCAAAGGCACCGGCAAGAATTCGGGATTCGGACGTCTTAACTTTTATTTTTCAAAATATCATCTGCAGGTTTGGCATCCCCTTGAGAGATAGTTTCCGACAACGGTGCTTGACTACAAGGAAAGAATATCGACTTGTTGTTCGACACCTTCAAAATTAAAAAAACAAATCCACCCCCATATACCCACAAAGCAATGGACAAGCAGAAGCCACAAACAAAACTTTGGCACTTATCCTTAAAAAACAACTAGACGAGTACAAGGGGCGGTGGTGTGAACAGTTACATAACGTTCTATGGGCATATAGGACGACTCGACGATCGGCTACCGGAGAGTCCCCGTTTTTACTCACGTACGGAGCAGAAGCAGTAATCCCTACGGAAATTCTACTTCCAACAACAAACACAGAAGCATGGGAAAAGAACCTCACCACGGACATGATGTTGGAAAAGCTTGACGACCTCGAAGAAAGGAGAGAAGC
Organism: Papaver armeniacum; assembly: GCA_023531295.1. Lineage (NCBI taxonomy): Eukaryota > Viridiplantae > Streptophyta > Magnoliopsida > Ranunculales > Papaveraceae > Papaver > Papaver armeniacum. The sequence goes on from JAJJWW010018380.1 coordinate 195,794, forward strand.
GGCATTGCAAAGAATGGAAAACTACCAACGCAGGCTAGCCGAGAGAATATAACAAAAAAGTGAAACTTAGGAATTTTGTAGAAGGGCAAGTATGTGTTGAGGACCATTCCCAATACCGGCGAGAAAAGAAGTGGGGAAAATTAGCACCAACTTGGGAGGACCCTACGTAATACACGACATCGCAGGAAATGGCTCTTACTATCTGCGCAATCTGAAAGGGGAAATCCTCATGCATCCGTGGAATGCCAAATATCTCAAGCCATACTACCCATAACCAACCACCTACGTATGCATTTCAGAAGAAGAAAACGGACTTACAAGTCCACATGTTTCTATCTCTGACAAAGGAGTAACGCACCTTAACTTTTCAATCAATCCAAGCTTTCATTTTCAAGTATCATATTCTATTCATTACCCACGCGCATTTCAATTTATTCAAAACCCACAACCTATACCATATGAGACACATGTATATACTACCTACACAATGTACATTGAAAACCATATCACATCTTAATAAAATATCGATACTATCGTTACCCCGTGGATGTAGGCCTTAAGGCTGAACCACGTAAATCATTGTGCAGTTATTATTATTAAGAATTGACATTATACTTTAGTGAGAGGGATGTCCCGCACAAAGCGTGGATCATACCCACTGCAATATACCGGGCAATATCCCATACAAAGCACACGCATGCAATATATCGGAGCATACACATGCAATCTCTTGGAACTCCCCCGTAAGCGTCTATAAGTGTATGACCAGGGGGCGACTTCCCACAGAACGAGATACCCGAGCAATATTACGAGCCGCGAACTCAATGGAATATATCCTTGAACGTCGGCCAGACCCCACCGTTCGAAATCCTCGCCGGGAATTAATGGACGGGGTGCAAGGTCACAAGACAATTCCGGGGATATCAACCTACGGAATTGCGCAAACAATGCACTTTTTCAAATTCAAAGATCAACATCCTTGGATAGTAAACACTACGGAATTACTCATTACGTTAACTTAATTTGTAAAGCCGATAGATGCAAATTCAACAAAATACAAATTCAGATTTAAACACCAAAGTTTGATCTAGTACATGGCAGTTGATTACAAGCCTAGCAAGAAGAGTAGCAAAAACGCCAAAAAGGATAAGCAACTGAGATCAATCCCTAGCATACTAGATATGATCTACTGGGAAGGAGCGTTATCCGCGGGTTTGTCCTTCAGCGAGGAAGGAACACTACCACCAGAGGAGGGCCCAGAAGAGCCTGAAGGGAGCGCGGGTACAGGACGCCGAGTATAATTCTTGTTTAACCCATGGTTTTCCCGAGATCCAACTCAATCTCACCAAGAGTTCTATTAATCTCTTCTGCCAACTGCTTACGAGCCACGAAGCCTATGGCTACACTCTTCATCTCGGCCTGACTTAGGGAAGTGGAAAGAAGGTCCACCTTTTGATTGGCATGCTTGACGTTTCCTCCTGAGACAAGGCCAGACCACGATGGTAATTGACTTGACCCTCCAATTGAACTACCTTAGCCCGAGCTTCGGCAAATTTGTCATCCGCAGCTCGAAGCTGTCCCTGGAGCTCTGCGGATAATAGAAAAAGAACAGTTATAACAAATACAATACAAAGCACACTCGATGACAAAAACGTATACCTTCACAATGATCAACCGCGGAATCCCTTGCTTCTGCGGCATAATCATATTCATTTGATAACCTATCATAATCTACCTGCAGAAGATTATGAGCATACTGACTCGCGCTTAGGTCATCTCGAAGCATCGAGTCCGAATGACGATATCGATTAACCTCATCATTCTTCGATTCCAACCCCTTGTTAAGACGATACATAGTCACCTCTAAGTTTCTCTCACGCTCAACCTGACGGGCCACATCAGCTCGAGACGCGGATAAGGCACTACTGAGAGCGCCAGATTCTGCCCTAGCATCGTCCCTTTCCTTAGCAAGTCGCTGCATATAAGCCCGCATATCCGAGGGATGAGAAGACCGCGCTTGCCGCAACTCGTCTTCCATAACATTAAGCTTAATTTCTAAAGAGGAAATCTGACCGCGTGCTTTCTCAAGATTATCCCGCGTCCATAAAAGAGCCCCGTTGAATAAATGACGGTCATGGTTGTTTCGATTTTGCAGATCTACCAAGCAAAGCTTTTTCTTACGCCATTCTTCGGCCATAACGTTATGAACATCCGCGCGGGCATTCCATTTCGCCGATTCACTCTTAAGTTTTTCAACTAACTCGGCAATGCGACCTTTTTGTGAGTTCTCTCATTCCGAAGCCATAACAACTCGGGGACTCCTTGAAGACAAGACGGCGGGAGGAGGGAAGAAGAAGAAAACTCGGAGGAGGGAAGAAGAAGAGAACATATAAGGAGCAGGTAACTATCAAAGAAGAGGAGACGCAGACACTGAAATAGACGAAGAGTTCTTCTCAAAGAACCGCTAACTTGGCCTTAACCGAGGCCGGCTTTAACGCAGCCTTTGCCTCTTCCGCGTCCTGCTGCTCCTTACGCTTAAGCTGAGACCCTTGACTCCGCTATTTCCTCATCTTTAACGGAGACCGCAGCTTCAACGCCCGTAAGCGTCTCTTCACAATGCCGGAGCTTCCCTTCTAGCTTGAGAGACTTAGCCTTGAAGAGCCGGTAAAGATGATGGTTACAATACTCACTCCTCATCATCTATCAATCATGAAGGGAAATTAGTTCACAACACATTTAAGCAAAATCGGGGGTAGAAAGAGCGGGACAAACCTCCAATAACCATTTGTTGGGGATAATTGTCTTGGTACCCATCAAGCAATGGCCATCATGCCCAAGAACCGTAGGGGGAGGATACACCACGAGATCAATCCCGCCGGCCACAAGATTCTCGCCCCACCTCGATCTACCACCTCCTCCGGGGTTAGCTCCATATGCCGGCGAGTAAAAGAATCCGAACTCTTTTCCCCCTCAATCACAGGGGCAGGATGAGGCACGACAAGCAAGTTTTTCTTTTGCAGCCACGCCAAAACAGCATCATCACCATCCGCGACCAAGGACCGCGTGAAGTCATCTGAGGGAGAGTCTAAGGACGTCCCACCAAGCGAGGCACCAGTATTACTTAGCGCCAAAACCCCACCGGCAGTGGAGGAGGTGCCGACACAAACCTCGGGATGCACCGCCAAAACCCCAAAGATCGATCCGCGTGTGGGGGCACCCATGACTATCCTTAAGGACATTCCAGTCATCACCATCCGGGCAGATTGAAGTCCGAGACAAGCCCCATAAGCGTGGCCATGTCAAATGATTGTTCCCGGATAAAACCTTACCAAAGGAAAACTCGCAATAAGCATCCCCATCCTTGTCACCACTATCAAGAGCAATTTTCTTACCCTTGTCCACACCATCCCCATCCTTGGTAGCCCCTCGGCTGAGCATCACCACCACCACCGGTGGCGGATCATCACCACCACCACCGGTGGCCGGATCATCACCACCACCACCGGTGGCCGGATCATCACCACCACCACTAGTAGCCAGGATCATCACCACCACCACCAGTGGCCTGACCACCACCACCTCCACCAATGCTCCCACCGGCAATACTATCTACTTCTTGAACGGGCGGAGAAGTCTCAATTCGCTCTTCCCCGTCGGAAACATCCTCATCACCATCCACGGGACTGTTCACATCCTCCAAGTGTGTAGAACCCTCGGTGGGAGAATTCGACGATTGCTTCGGATTGATCCTCTTGTTTCTACGCACCTACAACACATAATGATAAAAGAGCCATCGGCATCTCCTTTCCTTAGCATAATCAATATTATTCAAGAAAACGAAGGGGCATATATACGTAGAAAACAAACAACACACCTTAGCAACATTAGTATTCTGCGAAAGAAGGTTAGCATCAGGGATATCTTCGTCTTCCGTGTCGTCAACATCGCGATTATAAGCAAAATCCATACCTACAAAACTCATCTGCCAAGGGCAGTAATGGGCATAACGAGCGGGAGAAGCTTCGCGATGAGGACTGTCAACAGTAGGCTGCCAACCATGGGGTCCGGGGACCCAACCATAGGCCCACGGACCAACGACTTCAAGAACAGTGGCAGACCATTCATAGTCATGATCACGCTTAATCCTCTCATCAGCGGGAATAGGAAGACCTTCGGCACCAGGAACCCTCGCCATCTTGGAATCACTTACCTCGCTCAAAAGTCGAACTTCCCCCTTAACAGGAGCAATGTTCCGCAGACTCATAGACCACGGCTTACGAGTATTCCTGTTAACGTAATCTCCAAAGGATTTGTTAAAATTTTCAGGAGTGTACCACCCTTTCTCCTTTTCTAATTTAGGGGCATAGCAGGTCATCATCGTTTGCCCCTTACTACGAAGATAGCATTCATGAAGATGGCGAAGATAGTTTCCTGTCAACTGTTGCACCCCGCGATTATGACTTTTCTTGGCGAGTATCGCGGCTAGACAAGACCCGGTAGTAGAAATCATCAGGCTTTATACAAAGGTAACATCAAACCGGCCTCGAAAGCACCCACGGTCGTCAGCAAATGAAAGGCATCATACTTGTAATTGGTAACCATCTCATAAGTTATATCTTTATCAGAGGCATAAAAACGAACTTGGAAGTGCTGAAGACCGTGCTTCAGTTTGAAGGCCTCAAGATCAATGTGTCGGAAAGTAAACTTCTTATTACCCAAAGGTAAAGGATGAAAAGTAACAGCAGAGTCTTCCTCGAAAGCACCTCCCGTAGTGTCTTCCGCAGAACCCGCAGCCTTCTTCTTAGGAAGAACTATATCTCCCGAAGATTCTATCTCCGCAGCCTTTCTCTTCGAAGACAGAGTCTTAGTTGACTTACTTGAGCTAGGCACAGGTGGATTAGTCCGCGGTGGAGGCTTGGAGCGGAGAGGCTGCACATTTACAGGCTCAGCGCGCGGATTCTGTTGCTTAGGAGACTCACCTCTAGGGCGATTCGCGGCATACCTAGACCCCTGCGGTGGATCACCCCTTTTAAGCGAAGATCTCTGACCAAGGGACGAGGATGTTCGTCCATCCCGAGGATTATCCTGGGTAAGTGAAGGCGGAGCTCCACCCCTAATATTGGAATCACTCCGAGGAGATCTGTGAGGACTTGACGGAGGAGTTTGGTAAGGAACCCGCGGACGGTCGGACATGTCTGCGGGCACAAACACGAATAAAAGTGAAAGTCAGAGGCAAGGAAGATCGAAAAGCAAGAAAATCTCAAGAACAGCAGCAAACGTGAAGAAAACCCTAGATTTCATCTACAACTACTTAAACTCTCAAGCTATTATTCAAACTCAAAAGAAGAAAAACAAGATTAAAGCATGACCGATGAAACATACGGCTCAGTGGCGTCAACTCTCAAATCCCAGGATATACATAAAATTAAATTCATCATTGATGCATCACCAGAAAAATCAAAAACTCAACAGGGTTAGGCATGGCGAATAAGCGGAGTAAAAAATCATACCTGAACCTCAAAGAGTAAAGCAGCAGCAGCAGCAGCAACGAAGGCGACAATGAAGGCGGCAGCGACAGCAGTAGCAGCAGCAGCAGCAACGGCAGCAACAATAATGGTGTCAGAGGAAGTTAAGAAGATGAAGAAGACAAAAGAACAGAGAATAAACAGGGAATGTGAATTTAATTCACATTCTCTCATTCTTCTCTTTTTATAAGACCAAGAGAAACCATCCACTACCCAAAGGGCAGTTATGGCCGGATATGGGAAACGTGCACAATAAATGCAGGTAGCACCTTTTTAGGAGAAGTTATGAGGAGGGAGATAAACGTACCACACGATTCTTCTTCCAACTAAAGCTAACGCCTTGATCACAAGAAGAGGGCAAATTGTAAGTACACTTATTTATCTCCATCGCCACGTGTACTAGCAGAATCCACGTGGAGGCCATGACATAAAGAGGGATGACACGTAGGGGCATCCATGGCATCTAGACGACGTACCATCTGTCAAGACCAACGGTCGAAGATGAGGGAGCATCCAAGGTAGATAATCCCGCGCAACACCAATGAGTTACTTTACCCCATCACGAGGTAAGATGTAATCAACGGTTGGGGATACTCCAACTGACACAGACGTGACAAGGGAGAACTGACACCGCCTGGCACGGACTGGATAGCCCCAACCACTCGCATTTAATGCTGCTCAGAGGGCACGTGTCAGACGACCCACGAAGAACGCGAGGATAGGTCGGCGTAACGAGCGTGGGTATTATAACAGCCGCGGAGGGACGGGGAAGTCGCGGACCATGCACTGAGCACAAGAAGATAAGGTCTCAACGGCTCTTTGTCGGTGGACCCACTTGATTTAGTATATATATGAACACCCCTTCCACAGAAAAGGGGTCGAGGGTAAAAAACCAAGGAATAAGAGAGAGAATAGTGAGAAGTAAGTATGAGCATCAACCTATGAGGTTGATGAACACCAAAGATCTTGTGATTGCTTTTGTAACCGTTTACTTTATAGTGAATATCCCTGAGATCCGTGGACGTAGGCCTTAGTCTTGAACCACGTAAATCATCGTCTCCTTTACCTTTAGTATTCGTATAGTTTCATTTATGTGTTTATGACTTAGATCTACCATTTTGGGGATGTTGAGGAGATCATGACAAACCCGGGGTTTGGAATCCATGAATCATCATCTACCTAGGCATATTATACTTTACTCACACTTTAATGCATGTATTCAATTCATGTTGAGATTGTTTGTGATCACGTGGATGCTCACCTGTTTTTCGTGTTCACACGATTAATCAATCCAACTTACAAAACCTCGATTTAACCCAAATGGGAAATCCCAAATACACGGGCAACCTCAAAACTCGATTTGCTTCGGAGATGATAATTTTCAATGTATCGAAAGCCATATACGGGATCTGCTCTGTTATTCTCTCCCTGTTCATGACTTCAGCTGTCATTTACACGGTAGCTTGTGTCTATTGTTCTAAAGATATCACTTTTAAGAAAGTTATGAGTGCAGTACCTAAACTATGGAAGAGGCTCATGATCACTTTCTTGTGGTTTCTCTTAATCCAGTTTGTGTACATCTTTATCATGTCTATAGTAGTAGCGTTGTTGATGTTTCTGTTGGTAGTATCCGGAATCTTGTCGGTCGACAAACTCGCTGTGAAATCAACAAGCAACATGCCTGTTGTAGGCATGATTTTAGCCATCCTTTTCATGATTGGATTCATTTACATCAGCTTCATTTGGTACATGGCTGCTGTAGTATCGATTTTGGAAGATATTAGAGGAATTAAAGCCATCAAGAAGGCCAAGAACTTAATTAAGGGTAAGATTTGGATTGTTTTCGTCACATATATTCTGCTACAAATCTGTAATACGAGCACACTATATGCCTTTAGCTCACTGGTGGTGCATGAGGGATCATTAGCTATGGTTTTTCGAGTGAGTTATGGAATCTTTTGCTTAGTGTTGCAGGGAATTTTCATTCATTTTGGTCTAGTAATCCAAACCATCATCTATTTTGTTTGCAAATCGCATCACAAAGAGAATATTGATAAGTCTAGCCTTGGCGATCACTTGGATGGCTATCACCTTGGGCAGTATGTCCCTCTAAGTAAGGACGAAGACATTCAACTGGCAGGTTTGATTATATATAAACACATATGTATAACTATAGCTGGTGTGATTTAGGTGAGAGAAGATCAATGTCAATCGCCTGAGTAAGTTATCGGAAAACTAATGGGAGAAGAACCCTGGTTAAGAGCTAACGGAAAACGTAATCGGAAAACTAATGGGGGAGGACGTGGAACTTTCATTCAAGAGGGTCAGAGCTCTCTGAAATGCTTCATTCAGGCTAAAGCTTTTGAGATTTGGGGGAATGATAGAATCATTACCATTAAGGAGTCATACAAAGGAAGACGTTGGATCAATTCCTTCACCAGAGAAGGAGGATTGTGGCTGATCTTAAAGCTCCACGAAATTCTTCAGGAAGATTTTTGCAAAAAAGATTGGACTTACTCGCTAAAATCCGAATGGTTCACTCTCTCTAGAGACAAGAACCAAGGAGGGGAGTTTTTAAAGCTTTCTGTTCCAGACTCCAAGGGCTATCTTCATCATTGTTTCTTTCCCATGGGAAGGAACAAACAGGGTTGGCGTGAGTTGTGTAAAACTCTCGAAACTTGTTGTAACTTTAATGACAAAGGTGTTGTATCTCACTCTAACTTTCCGCATATAGGAACTTCTAACATCAAAGATTCTATCTCAAACAACTGTTGGAAGAAAAATCTTATGGTAGACGGGTCAGTACATAGAGATCCAGAATGTAATTTTTTGGGCAATTGGAGTTTGGCTTTAAAGATAGATGTTAAAGCTCTAAATGTAGATTGGTCTGAAATTGGGGGGGTGGATGCAACAACATTTGAGCATTAATGAAGCATTTAAGATCTGGCCGTTATCTTATAATGAAGGAATGATGTTTGCTTTTTCTTTGGAAGAGAAAAAAAGGCTAGCTACTAAAGGTTCTCTTCTGGTTGATGGAGTAGAGATCAAACTTATTCCTTGGTGTTCAGAAACAAGCTCAATTTCTTCTCAAAAAGTCTCTAATGTTTGGATTACTATAGCAGGTATACCTCAAAACTATTGGGATTTAATGCTGTTCAACAATATTGGGGTTGCTTGTGGTGGGCTATTAGCCATTAGTCAAGAGACTAGATCAGGAGAGGTGATTTCAGAAATTAGACTAAAGGTGAAAGGTCCTATTTCTTCAAGTGATTGGTCCCTAGGGCTGACTGTTAAAGAAGAATGGATTAATGCTAAGATTTCAGTTGCTGAGAAGCAGGTAGAACACTCTTCAGGGATTCACCGGAGCCTGGTTTTTGAGCCGGAGTCATCTTCAATCAATACCGGTGTAGATAGTGATGAAGCTTTGAGTATCTCAAGAATAAATCAAGGGCTACCAGCAGTCATCTCCCCTTTGACTTGTACGTCCCTTACCATTAATTCTCAACTACCTCCATTTAATGGCGTGCAGAAAAGTCAGTCTCTGTTGTACTCTTCGCAACGGCAAAATTTGAATTTCATTGATGCGCTGGCTAAACCAAATTTTAACTTTGGTGGGTCTAAGAAAGGCCAGTACGGTTTTGTTCCAAAGGGTTCCATTTCCTTATCCAAAAAGTCCATCTTATTAGCCAGTCCCTCTACATCTACGACACCATCCCGCTCAGTTTCTCTGCATGATCACGTAAATGATAAGGTTTTGGGACCGTTGGATGCGAATGGTTCTGACGCGGAGTCACAAGCAAATGAGTCAGCGATTTGCGATTTGACTCGGGTTATTAAAGACTCGGAGATGTTGGCACCTTGCTTACCAGCGGAATTAGAAGAGGGGAAATCCCCAATCTTACCTCTCCCTGCTTGGATGATTCTTTTCATCCGATGGTCTCTGAATCTCTCCCACTTGAAGATAATTCGGCTCACTCTAAGGTGACAATCGAGACTACATCTCCAGCAATGGATTCCCCTTTGGATAATGCGATGATGGAATTAAATCAAACATCCCATCAGGTTGATAATCAGTTGGTGATATCAAAAGAAGTGGATTTTCAGGTTAGTAGTGTGCTAACCCCATCTGATTCTTGCTTTTTGGGCCGACAGTGTGATCCAGATAAATTAAAAAAGGCACAAAAGTACTTGGAATACAAATTTGGTAAACTATTTGATATGTCAAAAGGGGTTTTAAATCCTAAAGCTTTTCCTGATACTAAAGAAGAATTTATGGAGATGATTATTCATGGAATTCAATTACATGTTAATGCTTTTAAAAACCAAATTTGTAATGGGGAAGAGCCACATTCTAGTGGAATTTCTATTACATCAGGAGTTTCACCTAGTCTTGGGCATGAGTTGCATGAATTGGATCAATTGGAAGGGGAAAATTCTTATTCTTCGGATCCGTCAATTCCCCCTGGATTTGAAACATATAAACGATTCAAAGGGATTGAAGAGGATCATGAGGTGGCTTCAAAAACAGCCGACATCAGTACTACCAAATCAGCAGTGTCCGAGCCAGTTAAAGGAGCTAACACCAAGGGGCGCACGAAGTCTAAAGCGGGTGTCCTCCCGAGTAAGATGTTAAACACCAAAAAGAAATGCTCTTCGAAATCTCCTACTAGTCCTAGTAAGATTTCAGCAGGTAATCTCATGGAGTTTGGTTATGTAATGGGGTTAAGCTTTCCATCTTCGAAGGCAAATCGTAACGAAATGTTTAGCGGTGTGGCGCAAAATCACAAGGGTTTCACTGTGGAAGAAGTTGATGAGAATCCTACTTAAATGTAGCTTGCGCTCTTGTTTTAGTTCGCAAGTAACAATGGTTGTTTAGTTTGCAAGATTTGTCAAAAAGCCTTTGTTGCTTTTAGCTTATCCTTGGAACTTTTTTCTTTGGTGGAGGTTGTTTTTCTCCTCTTTTTGGTGTATTCGCTCGCGCACAACTTGTGTGCTTCTTAATACAATTCCTTTTGAACGATCAAAAAAAAAATATAGCTGGTGTGATTTACTGATTATATTACTATCTCCATGTATTGTGATTATGTACTACTGTATACTGGTTTTATCTATAGAGCCCAAAGACTCAGAAGGTTACAAGTACCTTCCTTGTGTACCTTGCTGAAGTTATATCCATTAAAATTGCTTTGAATACTTTAGTCTTCTCCTATGCTTCCATGTACTTCATTGGCTGTGGGTAGGAATGGTCCCACAAAAGCTTGGTGCCCCAGTAGCAGCCAGTCAGAAATTATGTCAACAAAATGACTTTAGTGACAGTACTATATCATTTTCGGTACTATATATCGCATCGATAAGTCTTTTAGACGACCTGGATCACCAATTGAAACTAAATGATTTGTCTGCCGTGACGAGTGAAGCATGGACCATAATCAAATATTGAATAGGAAGCATTATTGCACTAATGTCGTAATTATCTGGCCCCTCAAATCCTTGGTACATGAATTTTTCCTTGAGTATACCTCTAGAGCTGCAAAGAATAGAGATGAACTCCATAAAATTAGGAGTTGACTGATACGATGATGAGAGGTCAAATTTCAGTGCGTTCAAGAGTGTAAAACGTTAATCTAAAAATGAAAAACTCAAAGTCAACTTTTCATTAAACCAAAAGGCAAAAGTTCAATTCTTTTGAAATCGGCAATGCTATTCAACGAGCTTTAATGCTCCCCACTCTCCTCCCTGATGAGGTGTCGGCCTATGTGGCACTATAGGAAATGAAGAAAGTTTAAACACGTAAGACAAGGGTTTGACTGAAAAATTGGCGGGAAATTAAAGTGCATTTTGAATTTTGAAATACATAATTTAATTTTGTACGGTTTCTCTCACCACTAAAAGTCCTACTGTATTATTGTTCTCTCTCTACTGTGTTACTATTCTCTCCGGTGAAGAAGATGAAATTAGCTAAAGAAGAAGAAAAGATGCGTATAATTGAAATTGAAGAAGAAAATTCAAATGTTGAAAATAAGGTTAGTGATTCCTATACAAAAACCCCTTTTTTTTTTTTTTTTTTTTTTGAAAAGCCACTTTGAAAATTTCTTTGAGGTGAATCCAATATGGTTTTGGGGTTTTGGGATTTGATGTTAATGAAATGTGTTGGGTTTAAATACCGATGCTTTCTATTGATATAAAGACATTTTGGGTTTAAGAATATGGTAGCTAGACATGCCTAAGACGTGTTTGCAGAAAGTCTCACTTACTAGATGTTGTTTACGAAATTCTTGTTGTTGATGCAGGAGGGAATCCCTACAAAGTCAGACTCCATTGATAATGATGGTGTTAAACCTAATACAAAGCCAGTTGTTGGTATGGAGTTTAAAAGCATAAATGATGCATGGAGTTTTATAAAACATTTGGAAAACAAGTTGGGTTTCTAGTAATGAAAAGCACATTTAAGCATTTGGAAAACAAGCTATCATTTGCACAAATTATGAAGTCACGTATATTTTGGCAATCATGCAGCGAGAGCGTGTTTTGTAATTATGAACAAATTGCTTTGCGCATACATCGCTTAATTTTTTGGTATATATGTATGTGTGTACATACAAATATACAATACACGTTAATGCTTTTCAGCTTCTCAGCAATGTTGCATGTGCTTCCAATTGTTATTTTTAATCTGTAAATAATAGCATCGGTATTTAAAGAATCTAAAAGGTTTGATTAATCCCCATTTTGTTATTTAAAGTTGCTGCTCATCCTCTTTTATAAGATTTAATGTATATGGAGATACCATTAAGACTATATTCTCTTTGAAAGGCTGAAATCACAATCACACTTCGCATAAACTATCAATAACAGTCTCTGTTAATTAGCAATTTTGCATTCTCATGTAGACAATAAGGAAAACACCTGGTAAGCATACCAAATAAATACTTCTACTTAATAAAACACAAAACTTAAATGAACCCAATTTTAGAAGGTGAATACATATTCAAAATTAGCACATCAATAAGTTAGTTGATCAAATAATCACGTTTATGCCAACAGACTATACCACATTTTCCGCTACAGAAAGTAGAAATTGAGAATGGAAAGAAAAAACTATAGAGAGAATGGAGATTTGAAGAAAGCATATATTATGCTCACAAAGATGAAGGAGAAAAGACCGTAGTTGTCTTATATAAATTTGAGCTAATGAATTATTTCAATCCAGCCCAAATTTTTAAAAATCAGAATTTTACATTCCCGCCTAATTTTGGGTCAAACACTAAATATTACGTGTCTTCCCCACTTTGTTTTTTTTATCACCACGGAGACCGACACCTCATCAGGGAGGAGAGTGGGGAGCACTAAAGCTCGTTGAATATCATTGCCGTTTTGAAATTTCTCGGTTTCTCTTCTCTTGGATTAAACCATTTCATGGATATGTGACAATTCAAAGTCGAGTTTTCATTAAACCAAAAGGTCCATTCTTTTGAAAATTCTTGGTTTCTCTTGGATTAAACCATTTTACTTGCATGACCCAGTCATCCCATCGCATAGTACTTAAGTATATATCAATTCTTGCTATATGTATAACTCCCGTGTTTCAATTGTAAACTAACCTTTCTTTTCTTCTTTAAACTGAAGAACTATGGATAGAAAATCAGAAGAATTTCAATCCATGGGGATCTTTGACATCTATAGAGAAGCTTACAAGGTTACACTTTCATGGAAAAAGATATTTTCACAGATTGCCTTTGCTCTAATCCTTCCATTAGCTTTCATTCTTCTAGCACAAATAGAAATAGCCGAACTACTATCCAACACGATTTTCTCCAATTTAAAATCCTTTGATGACAATCTCCATTCTCAAGTTTCTTCCGATCTGATAATTTTCTACGTGTTTACAGCCATCTCCATGCTCTTTACGTATGTTCTCTCCCTGTTACCGACTTCGGCTATTGTTTACACGGTAGCTTGTGTCTATTATTCCAAAGATATAAGTTTCAAGAAAGTTATGAGTGTGGTGCCTAAAGTATGGAAGAGACTTATGATCACTTTTGATAGACGCATTTATGTGTCTATATTAGTCTCAATTCTCTGTAATGTTAGCACTTGATTTTGCGCTTATTTTGCTATTTTATGTCTTTGTAGGTGTTTTTGGAGAAATAAGCTTTTGCGGCGAAATTGGTTCGAAAAGTGGTGTTTGCGCTCGTGAGAGAAAATTACTATACGTACCCCCATTTTGGATAAGGGGTACATCAATTACTAAGGGGTAACCCATTTCCAGAGCATCTACTATTGGCACACCAGCACAGGATAAGGGGCAGGTCATCTTCCAAAATTCAAAAAACGAGTTTTGGCGGGAAAACTAGTGGCAGCAAAGTTACAGATTAGGGTTGGATTTTTGGAACCGATTGGGGGAGATTCAATCACCAAACTAAGTTGGGATATACTTCAATTGACTAGAAAGGGCATGTATGTTCGTCAGATGTGAATAACTTGGACCAGATCATTGGGGATTTGAAGAAAGAGTATCACGGGTTTTGTTGAGTTCACCGGCGAGATTTTCAGGTGAATTTTAGGGCAAGTTTATGTTGGATTTCTTCGTGGATTTGGATAGATATGGGCCTGGTTTGATAAAACAGGGATGAGTGACGTATTGGAATCAAAAAGAAGGTATGAAATCGTTTATATATCTGGAAGTTTGATAAAACAGGGAAGTGAAGGTTTCCAGGTATTTTTCTGTTTCAATATTCAGCAGTTACGTGTAGAAATGGAAAGAAGACCCTCTATGAAGATTTTATTACATCCCGTAAAGGATTGCAACAACTCGAGACTCTACAGAGACGCGTGAGAGAATTCGGGGGAGAAGAAAAAGGCCGTAACTTCCAAGTGAAAGAAAAAAAGAAGATAACCAGGAGATATTCTTGAGATTTAGTCGAACTGTGGGGTATATATACGAGTGCCGAGGTTCATAGAAGGGGTGTCGAGAGTTTGGGGTCGAGACGGAGACTGCAGAGGTGAAAAACAAGAATTGCAGAGAAGTAAGTCAGCTGTCGAAGAAGAACGTGAAGAACATTGGACCATCAAAGACAACAATTCGCTGCATCAATAAACTATCGTTGTTCAATGATCTTATAAATTGTAAAGATAATTTCTGTAGCGTCTAAAAACCGTTGCGAATATCTGTGTATTATATTTTCACCAATAAAACACCTTTTGAGCCATGTTTCTATCTTTTGGGTATGTTTTCGACATGAGGAGCTAAACCCCAACACTGGGATGACGGAGGAAGCCATTCTTCATGCGTGTCGTAATTCTATTATTTCTTTTATGACTTATTGCATTGATTTTTAATTGATATATGATTTTTATTGAGTGATTGTGGTTTCAATTGATGGGTCATGCTTTCTTAAATGTTTTGATGTCTCATGCTTTAGATATACAATTACTACTCTCAAAATCTACTTTCGGAAATGAATTAGAGTCAATAAATTTGAGCTATAAATGTCTAGAATTATTAGTTGAACCGCATGAATGTAAGAATTGGTGGAATCCTGAGTCTCAGTAATCTCTCGATATCGTGACAAACTTGTGTATATTTTCTTTGTTTTTAGTATTTTCTTAAATCAAACCTTTACAAGTCTGAGTTGAACGAACTTTACTACCACTTTTCTACAACTTTCAAAACCACATCAATTTTTGGCGCCGCCGACGCGGACTTGTATTTAGATTTTTTTTAGGTTTATTTTTATTATTTTTTTTGTTCTCTTTTACGCCTTTGGTATTTTTTTTGATTCTTTTCAGATTTGGAGCGAAGCTACAAGGATAGAAAAAGTGCTATAAAAGAAAAGCATCGCCAAAGAAGGAAAGAAAAAAGGAGTCCAAGGAGTGGAGCAGAAGATTTTGTATATAGCTATTTTGTTTTATTTTTAGAAACTGTAAATAGGGTTGTATTTTTTGTAATTTTTTTCTTTTTATTTTTGGACACTTTTTGGACTTTATCTTTTTGTACTTGGACATTATTTTTAAAACCCTAAGGAAGGGTTAAGATTAAATATAAACTGTTTGCAGGGAAGGACGTGATTATGATATCTTTTGTCTCGGCCCCTCGGGTTCGTACATCGACATCGGAGTCGGTGGCCCGAGTCGACTTCAACGGTTCATCGCCCGTCGGGCACGGAGGTAAGACTCTATCCACCCACGAATCCCTCGTCGGTGGGTTTTATTTTGTGTGACAACTCACACCCGCAATAGAATGTCGAACTGGTATTACAATAGCCAATACAACGAATATCCGATCGAGTTTCAAAATGGACGTTACTACTTTGACCATAATGTGAATAGTGGTTGGGAACATCAGCCTTTTGAAGGTTATGGTCCATACCATGGTGAGCCCAATTACTATCCATACTCCCACCGGTCATACGAGCAAAATTCCTCTCTACTAGAGTCCGCACGTAAGTTAGCTGAGTCAGCACAAAAGATACTTAAGTCGACACATAGTTCAGCTGAGATGAATAACTTAGTTATGGACGAAAGAAATGAAACGTGTAAACCTTCTTTCCTAGATAAAATCAGGAAGTCATGTGAGTCGACTCAGAAAATGTTGTTAGAGGCCCAGGAAAGAACTGCTCAAGATAGTCTTAATTTCCAATATAGTGTTTCCAATAGTACCTTTGAAAATGAGGATAGTTATTTGCATAATCGAGATGACGAGGTTAGAATTGGTAACGCTATTTGTTTAGATGAGGTTCAACCATTTTCATGTTATTATAATGATGATTATGATGAGGATAGTGTTGATGAAGAATTTGAAATAAGTAGGCATAGTGATCAGGAATTTGTTACTCCAATTGAGCTTTACAATGATAATATTATTTCTAGTTCAATTCCAAATAATTTTAATAATTATTCACCTATTCAAAAGGACGAGGATTTGACTAGAGATACCACCGTTTTAGACGATGTAGTATTCCCTTATGATTACGAAGCCGATGATAGGTTTGAGGAACGAGTTTCTTCTGAGAATATTGTTTTAGAGTCTAGCGATTTAGAAACATTAGTCTTAGACAAAGAAAATGAACTCGTAGAGCTTTCAAATATTATGAGTGAGGATGCACCTTCCGATTATAACTTAGAAGAAGCAATTGACCATTTTCAGGATTCCGATGATCTAGAAATTAGGGAAATTGTAGATAGTTTATCTAGAGACACCCAAAACTCTAAGTTTGGGGGTGATTATCGTTCTCCCCGTGCTTCACCTTTAGCTCTTGTAGATATCCCTCACTTGGGAATTGATATATGTGCCTCAACCATTGTGCCAGATTGCCATCATACTAGTTCTCCAAAACCTAATAATGTCCAGGAAGAAGTTCAGTTATTAGAAACCCATCCTCTGGTTGATGTGGTTTGCCCAGGCTATGATACCCAAATTGATTTTGTCTTCCCACCAAATATTTTTCAACCAATTGTGGGAACGTATATATTTCAGATGTGTCAATTATTGAGTTTTGAGACTAAACCTAAGTACTTTAGGAGAAGAGAAATGACACATTTGCTTAAGATTGACCGCCAGTTTCATCGTGGTCAATTGTGTGAGTCAAAACTGATTGACTTTAAGGATCCGCAATTATTCAGGTTATTATTATGTGCTTCTAAGTTCTTATTTGAGTTTTTACAGACTTTACAACCTGAACCGGATCTTAGCTTTGAGGAAATCCAACCCATGAAAATATTTTATTTGGACCCAGTTATAGAACCTGAACCTGAACCACAGCTAGATGTAATTGTCTTAAACAGGAAACTAGACAAGGGTGTGCTTTATTTGGTAATTTTCTTGGCATGTTACAGGTTCCTTTTACTTGTGGTAGCTCTATTTGGTTTTGATGACCCACAAATATTTCGGCTATTACTTTATGATTTTATGAGGTGACTAATCCTTTCTTAGTCTGGCTGAAGACTTTAAACTTAGCACTTCTTGGGAGGTAACCCAATATTCATGAGACACGGTAATATCTTTCCTTAACTCTTTTACTTCAAATGGTAACAGTTTCTCCTTGTTCATGCTTTTAATTTTATCTTTAGAACATTGAGGACAATGTTAGATTTAAGTTTGGGGATATGGGAGAAACTTTTTAGTTGCATTGATAAACTCCAGAGCCTAGAAATTTATGCTTATTAAGGATGGCACTAACCAATATAAGTGGATGGAAGCATTTTGGTTGTAGGAGTTGAGGAACCAATCTGATTAGATGGAAACATCTAAAGAGTCTATTCATAAAAGCACATAGCTCAGGTGTTAGAATTAAAGAAAAAACATGGTAGTTTCGCCATATCTCGTTGAATCCTTTTCACTTCTATTTTTTGTTTTCTTCAAAATATGTTTGTCTAAGTGATTAGGTGGGGCTCACGATTCAAGTTGTTACCACTGCTAGGGTGAAATAGAGTGATTGAGATACCATGAAATAGAGTGATTCAGCTCTCTGGCAGAGTAATAAAGTCAGCCATGCTCAAGATTACTTGTTGGCGATTCCTATTGATGGGCTCAATCAAACAATTGGTGCAAGACAGTTTCGTGTTGTTTTACAGTATAGACTTGGGATTCCCCTTTTTGAGGATGGAGATTTGTGCTCTAGTTGTGGTAAAGGCATGGATATCTTTGGGGATCATGCCTTGCACTGCAATAAAGGGGTAGGGCTCAAATATAGGCATGATCTTGTCCGTGATACCTACGCGGACATTTGTTATCATGTACAGTGTTTCAGCCGGGGAAGGAAGTGGATTTGGGGCTCCTCGCGAGACAATGGAGTAGCCTTGCGCCCGCGGATATCCTTGTGTATGGGTGGGATAATGGTCATGACATGTGCTTGGATGTTACGGGTGTCTCCCCTTCACGGTGTTTGGGAGCGTAATTTTGTTCTTGGACGGGCAATTGATAATGCGATTTTAAAGAAAAAGGCCAAGTACCTTGAGAAATGTACAAGTCAGAGGTTGGGGTTTGGTGTTCTTGCCTTTACTACCTTGGGTGGGTTAGGGAGTGATACTGTAGAGTTCCTGAAACGGCTACGAAATTATATGTCTAGCCATGATGAGAATGTTACTGTTGGAGATTTCCTTTTTCATAGGATAGGTGTTGTTATCCAAAAAGGGATTGGATCCCAGCTTGTTGCCAGGCTTCCATCCAATGTTTGTAAACTCCTTTCTGTTGATGATGATGAATAAATTTATTTCCAAAAAAAAAAGAAATTGAGATCAGACCATCAGACCAATCGGAATAAATTTAATAAAGTCGACCACTGGAACCCTTGTATATGCCAGTTGTGTTGACCTAGAGTTAGGATTATCGACCACCGGGTACCCTTGTATATGCCGGTGTGTTGATATTAGTCCGCATCAGTATCTCATTCCATTAGGATAGGTTCATTTTGGCGGTGGCCTTGAGACGATATGAGAAACACCGTTCACCTTAGTCAACATCAAAACCATCTATGTTTTTCTATATCCATTTCTTAATCTATCCATGTGATTGGTTGACTCGGTTATGATGTCCGAAACTATCCGAGTAGAGCTACGTGACTTATATATGAATTTTAGTATGCTTGAGTGCAAACTCGTGTACAAAGAATTGGAATTTCGCATCGTGGTTCTTCCTTCGTAGTCAATAAGTATGCCAACCAAGGAGATTCTTTAGTGCCTTCCAAGGTTCTACGTAGATAGCGAGGGTCTGGAGTGTAAAGGTTTTGTGGGTATATCTCTGGTAAACCCTCCCGAGACTATAACTCGGCCACTAGGGCCACCTAGGGGTTTAAAGGCTTATTTCATACGCTAAATGCAATCGACGATACTGCGAAAGTGAGTTAGGATTTTCTTTTCAGTTTTTGATTTGCTCGAGGACTAGCAAATAATAAGTTTGGGGGTATTTGATAGACGCATTTATGTGTCTATATTAGTCTCAATTCTCTGTAATGTTAGCACTTGATTTTGCGCTTATTTTGCTATTTTATGTCTTTATAGGTGTTTTTGGAGAAATAAGCTTTTGCGGCGAAATTGGTTCAAAAAGTGGTGTTTGCGCTCGTGAGAGAAAATTACTATACGGACCCCCATTTTGGATAAGGGGTACCTCAATTACTAAGGGGTAACCCATTTCCAGAGCATCTACTATTGGCACACTAGCACAGGATAAGGGGCAGGTCATCTTCCAAAATTCAGAAACGAGTTTTGGCGGGAAAACTAGTGGCAGCAAAGTTACAGATTAGGGTTGGATTTTTGGAACCGATTGGGGGAGATTCAATCACCAAACTAAGTTGGGATATACTTCAATTGACTAGACAGGGCATGTATGTTCGTCAGATGTGAATAACTTGGACCAGATCATTGGGGATTTGAAGAAAGAGTATCACGGGTTTTGTTGAGTTCACCGGCGAGATTTTCAGGTGAATTTTAGGGAAAGTTTATGTTGGATTTCTTCGTGGATTTGGATAGATATGGGCCTGGTTTGATAAAACAGGGATGAGTGACGTATTGGAATCAAAAAGAAGGTATGAAATCGTTTATATATTTGGAAGTTTGATAAAACAGGGAAGTGAAGGTTTCCAGGTATTTTTCTGTTTCAATATTCGGCAGTTACGTGTAGAAATGGAAAGAAGACCCTCTATGAAGATTTTATTACATCCCGTAAAGGATTGCAACAACTCAGACTCTACAGGAGACGCGTGAGAGAATTCAGGGAGAAGAAAAAGGCCGTAACTTCCAGTGAAAGAAAAAAGAAGATAACCGGAGATATTCTTGAGATTTAGTCGACCTGTGGGGTATATATACGAGTGCTGAGGTTCATAGAAGGGGTGTCGAGAGTTTGGGGTCGAGACGGAGACTGCAGAGGTGAAAAACAAGAATTACAGAGAAGTAAGCTGCTGCTGCTGCTGAAGAAGAACGTGAAGAACATTGGACCATCAAAGACAGTCGCAATTCTGCTGCATCAATAAACTATCGTTGTTCAACAGTCTTATAAATTGTAACAGTAATTTCTGTAGCGTCTAAAAACCGTTGCGAATATCTGTGTATTATATTTTCACCAATAAAACACCTTTTGAGCCATGTTTCTATCTTTTGGGTATGTTTTCGACATGAGGAGCTAAACCCCAATACTGGGATGACGGAGGAAGCCATTCTTCATGCGTGTGGTAATTCTATTATTTATTTTATGACTTATTGCATTGATTTTTAATTGATATATGATTTTTATTGAGTGATTGCGGTTTCAATTGATGGGTCATGCTTTCTTAAATGTTTTGATGTCTCATGCTTTAGATATACAATTACTACTCTCAAAATCTACTTTCGGCAATGAATTAGAGTCAATAAATTTGAGCTATAAATGTCTAGAATTATTAGTTGAACCGCATGAATGTAAGAATTGGTGGAATCCTGAGTCTCAGTAATCTCTTGATATCGTGACAAACTTGTGTATATTTTCTTTGTTTTTAGTATTTTCTTAAATCAAACCTTTACAAATCTGAGTTGAACGAACTTTACTACCACTTTTCTACAACTTTCAAAACCACATCAACTTTCTTATGGAAATTCTTCATCTTGTTTGTGTACAACTTCATTATAGTTTTAGTAACCATTTTATTGGCAATCTTTTATTTTTGTTTATCCAAAATTTTATCTGTCCATATCCATAAATTAGCAGTCATCATCTTTGGTATACCAATGATGATATTTATCATGATTGGAGCGATGTGCGTCACCCTCATTTGGTTCTTAGCCAGCGTCATATCTATTTTGGAAGACGTTAGTGGAATTGAAGCTATGAAGAGAGGCAAAAACTTAATTAAGGGTAAAATCTGGATTTCTTGGTGTATCTATTTTACGTTCCAAAGCTGTTGTGCAGCTGTACAATTTGCCTTTAGATACCACGTTGTACATGGGGATTCATTGGCTTTGGTTGTTCGACTGAGTTTGGGAATCTGTTACTTGTTGTTGCTAGTGATATTCATTTACTTTGGCATAGTAACCCAAACAATCGTCTACATCGTTTGCAAATCGCATCACAAAGAGAACATTGACAAGTCTAGCCTTGCTGATCACTTGGATGGCTATTACCTTGGAAATTATGTCCCTCTAAATGAGGACGAAAACCTTCACCTAGGAGGGAATTTTGTTTAGGTTTCGATACATATAAGCTTAGGTATCATACGGTTATAAAAATATTTGGTGTCATTTCTTGTTTTCTCTCTCTGTGATGAGATTAATAAATTTCTAGAGAATATTTGGTGTCATTTATTGTTTTCTCTCGCCAACACCAAATTCTTTACCGATCAAAAAAATAAATAAATAAAAGAAAATCAATTTTATGCACTCTCGCTGCAATTATTCATATATATATATATATATATATATATATATATATAAACTACAATTTAAATATACCATATACAGAACTGAATTAGTATATCTAGGTGATGGTTAACTTACTTTTCTTATCAGAAACCGATTAACTATATCAGTCATTCCCTAACTTTTTGATTAGCCAAACTAGAATCAAAATCAATCTAGTTACTAATCGGAAAGCAATTATCATAAATAATTTTTTCCTTAATTCCACAACCAGACTCCAAGAAAGAGATATCATTAAACGCAAGTTTAAAGTAGAACCCTCCCCTAGTATATGTTATTCCTTGTAAAACAAAACAATAACACAAAAACAACCTTTACCAGAGAAAGGTTACATGAACTTAACCATCACCTTCGACAAGAGAAAAACTAAAACCGAAACTACTCATATGTATACTGGATATTCGATTTGTTTAACATAAACCAATACTAGTATATGGACATATGAGTTAAATCACAATCATCTTCTTATGTGTAGATGAAAAAATATAGCATCTACCGAGGAACTGTTTATCTGAAGAGTAATATAACTGAGATTATAATAAAACTCAAGGTCAAATGTAGAAGACCCAAACCATAGGTTGCCATACAGAATATAGAAATGAAGATAGATGTCGAGCACCCGAGGCCAATGTCGAGAGCTGGGAAGAACCTCGATAATGTCAGCTAAGTGAAGATCGGAAAATTGAGATAATTATGACGAAGAGTTGTCTCAGGTACGAAAAAGTGAAAGGAGGGAAAGCTAATTAGGTCCCAGACGTCACATGCTTACTTAAGATGAAAGTCATTTACATGTAATCCCCATGATCATAAAATGCATAGTGTTATCAAATTTAAAAACCTCTAAAATAATGATAAGTTCAATATGATAATATTATATACTTAATTACAGATAATGTTAAAATTATAATTTTAATTAGGTACAAGTCATGACTCATAAGTAGCAATATATAAGTCTCTAACAAATAGGTTCTGAGCTTTAAGCCGAGTTTTTAGCGCTTTCTAAGTCCGAACTCATTGCTCCTTAACCGAGTAGGACCGATGAGCGATTTCAGCTACTTTATGCTTATAAGGACTAGTGAACCAGCACACCAGTTATTTTGTTTTGTTGCAAATTTTACACACTTTATATTTAGGGTTATTTGACGTTTGATACTTAGGTTTTCTCTAGTTTTACTGTTTGGTCTAATATTTGTCCAAGTTAGTGCTTGGTACTTGGACTTGACGTTGACCCGCGTTGACTCCGCTAAGTCTTGATTTCTGTTTGGAAATTATTTAAAAATTTATATTAATATTAAATCACTAAAATAGTTTACAATTATACCTTCACTTTACTAATATTTACATAGAAATCATCCAATATTAACCCTAATTCTTTCTCATTCTCTTCCTTCTCCAAACCGTCACCGCCACTCATCACAATCTCTGCCACCTTCTCACTACCAATGCAACCATCATCATGACCACCTTTTCACCTTCCCATAATTATCTTGTAAAATATTGTACAAATAGCCATATTATTACCATGTTCTAATAACTAACCCAATACAAAGTGATGATTTTTATTTAAAGAAGTTATAACTTTATTTAATGTGAGGCTTACCAACAGCTCTAATTGTTA